>PVIR01004835.1:0-51687 GCA_004026965.1 Petromus typicus | reverse complement strand
TCAAAACATGGTTCTGGCACAAGAACAGATAAATATAGAGGTGGAAGAGCAGAGCGCCGCACCGATCTGCACATGTAAGGGAGGCACATACGGAACGACGGCTAACGGACAGTGTCATTTGTTAAACAGTCATGAAGAAAATATGATTCCCTAGGGGAGGGAAGAATGTGCATTCCTCCTTTCTGAAATGTAAAAATCATTTCCAGATGGATTAAAGGTTTAGATATTAAATTGTGTGGTATTTTTTTAAAGACTCAGGAGGACATTTGTCTTCAAGAGGAATGGTTTTCGGTACACCCTGGCAACAAAGGAGACAACAGATACCGAACCATGTAAAAAAGGGACAAAATTTTTACGGCAACAGACAGTAATATATATTTTTTTTTTTGAAAGAGGGTCTTGCTATGTAGTCCAGGCTAGCCTTAAATTGATAGTCAGCGTCCTGCTGTAGCCTCCCAAGTTCAGGGACAATAGGCATGTTCCACCACACTAGTGGCTATGGAGTATCGTGTGTGTGTGTGTGTGTGTGTGTGTGTGTGTGTGTGTGTGTGTGTGTGGAGTTGTTGGGAGTGGAGCACAGGGCCTCGCGCCTGGAAGGCAAGGAATCTTTCATGGAGCCCTATCCGAGCCCCTCATCTACAACTAAAGCTGCAGTGAGAGAGAGAACTCAGACCTGAAGGTGCTTGTGAAGAAAGCAGCACGTGTGTACCCAAGGCACAAAAACCCAAAACACCACCGAGAGGGGAATGTAACCATACGGCATTCTCTAACAGGGAAATGTCCAAAGGGTGTGCTCCAAACAGCTGAGCACTGATTACCCGAACCGGCCAGAAGCTGGTCCCGGAAAGAAAATAATTAACTTCTTTACAAGTCTTCTGATGATTTGATTTGTCCTCATGAGCACACACGAAAGCTGGCCTCAGAAGGTCACGGAGCAAATTACCAGTCAAGGACTGGAATTAGACTCTGAAATTCACAGCACTCTCAAAGTGGAAATGCACCAATGCTGACATCATGCTCAGAGGCCTGGGGTCTCAGAGAATCTGGGGCTTCTCTAATTAGAGACTCTGAACTTTGTTCTGGGCCTAAAATCTGGAAATCTCTGAAACAGGAACCATTTCTAATTCCAGGCATTTCAGACAACGGCTACTCAATCTGTATCACGCGTATGAGATTCTCACAAGACAAAACTATAGTGCTGGAAGTTGGGTGTGCAGTGGAACAGCTGGGATCCCAGCCCTCCAGAGGCTGAGGCAGGAGGATCCCAGGAAGTTCAGCCAGCCTAGGTTACCCAGTGATATGCTATCTCAAAAAATAAAAAAAGCAAAACAAAAAAACTTCTAGGATCGGAGAACAGGTCATGGTTGCTATTCCTAGCAACACACACACACACACACACACACACACGGCATAGAAACACAAAGCCAGTCTTCTGCAGTAACAGACTGGCCTGACTCTACCTGCAGTTCTGCACACACCATTCTATACGTGTGGGAAGATATTCCACCCAAAGAAGTCTCTTTTAATGCTGTGTGATGATTTCAAAATTAAAATTGACGCCGAGAAGAGCTCAACAAGTTTAAAAATTCAATTAACTTTGATCGAGTGTGGAAGTTTAGCCAGGAAGCCCAGCTTCTGAGAGGCTGAGGCAGGAGGATCGTAAGTTCCAGCCCAGCCGGGGGCAATTTAATGACTTAGGGAAATACAGTTCAGAGTTGCTAAAGCCCAGGCTTCAACCTCCAGTGCCACAAGAAAGCTCTTTACTTTATAGATACCAAAAATGTTTGCAAAGAAGCTGTTTTTAGTTTTGTTGATTTTCCTCTGCCATACATTTGTTTCTGTTTTATCGATTTCCACCCTTCTATTTACCATTTCCTTGCTTTCTCCGATTTGATTTACTATTCTGATTTTAGGTTTTTCTATTTCTAAATTTTTTGTAAGCCTGGAAGGTTAAATCGGTACTGATTCTCGGCTCTCTTTTCTGCTATGCGCATTTAAATCTTCACACCCTCCTCACGTAAAATACTCTGTATGTCAGACGCGTTATCCTTGGTTCAGGGCATCTGCTAAGTTGTGTCTGCTCCTTGGCCCATGGGTTAGTTAAAAACTCAACTCAGCAATGATCTGAATGAAACAGGGCAAGCCGGGCGCGAAAGTATTGGCTGATTCTCTCAGATGAAGTATATAAACGCGTCCAAAACGACTGGCAGCTGGAGCTCGGGACACGGCCCGGGAGCGCGGCCCTGCTCTGCCGGAGGTCCGCTCAGTCCCAGCCACTGCTGTCTGGCAGGATGCGCACAGCGGTAAAACCCACGCTTTCTGCATGCATGACAGACGGCCCGGGTTTTGGCCAGGCCAGGCCCTGGGGCTCCCGGCCTGCGTCCCAGTCCTGGGGTCCCTGGCCACTCACCGCCCACGCCCGTCTTCTGCTGCGCCACGTAGGACTCGAAGCGCAGGCGGAACCGGTTCTCGCCGCCCGCTCGGCCCTGCGTGCCGTCGTCCACCAGGAAGAAGGCCGAGTAGTTGTAATCCAGGGGGAACTCGATCCCGTCCTCGGGGTCACCATGCCACTGGTACTTAGCGGGGAACGAGCCCTGGGAACAAAGGAGCCAACCGGGGAGCCCTTCAGGGGGCCAGAGGGAAATGCTCCTTCTCCCTAAGCCCGGAACCAGCCCCAGCCCCCGCTTCCCCGACCCTGGTTCACCTTGGGGTTGGTGAGGGTGTCCCTGTTCCGGACCACGCCCCAGGGCGCCACACCCATGGCCACCACCTTGCTGCCCCCGGTGCTGGCCGTCTGGTGGTCCCGCACGGCCACACCCACATGCTTGCCGATGCCAGTGTGCAGCCCGCCCGTGACAATCCAGGCCCCTGCACAGAGCGACAGAGCCGGAAATTCAGAGCACAAAAAAGCGACCTGCCAAGTGCAGGCGTCATGGGAGGTGGCAGTGGAGCCCAGCCACCCACCCTCGGTCACCTGTGCTCTGGGCGGCCCGCACCAGCCCTCGTCGTAGCAGGTCCTGCAGCCAGGTCTGGAGGACAGGGCCCCCTGAACCCCCCAGGACCGACACCACCAGGTTTGGGGCTCGAAAACCCCACGTACGGGTGACCAGACTATAAATGGTTGCTGGATCTGTTCGGTCAGACAGCCGGAGGAACTGTGGATACACGGGGAGAGAACACGGGGAAGGGATGGAGACCAGGGACAGAGACGTGGGGGACGGAGACCAGGGACAGAGACGGGGTGGGGGGACGGAGACCAGGGACAGAGGAGGACAAGGACCGAAGCCAGCAGGACAGACGGAAGTCCATGGGGGAGACGCACCCAGCCTGGCCCCGACTGGCTCTGGCTCTCCTGTCCCTGCCCCCGCCCTGCTCACACTTGCAGCCTCACATTGCTGGGCTGGCGGCCGGCGCCCAGGAATTCCAGGTCCCCATAGGCGTCGGTGGGCTTCTCTGTGGTGTGCACATCACTGTCCCAAATGGTCACCACAGCCGCCCCAAAGGCGTCCTCCACAGCCACCGAGGGGTGGGCACTCCGGGGGCGCCCACACTGGCACAAGGTCCCTCTGGGGGTGCAAAGGTGGAGCATGAGCCTCGGCAACCCCACGGACCCCAGCATCCCATAAACACATCCATGTGACCCTCTGTCCCCCGAGGGAGTCAGAGTGCACACTGACCTCAGCACGGGCTCGACGCCTGGGTAGACTGAGGCAGGGGCAGGTACTGTCCCCTTTTCCACCAGAAGGAAGTGGAGGGTTGCCTCAGGCCCTACCCCACTGCAGTCAGCAGGGAAAAAGCAATGGCAGCTGCTTCCCAGCCCAAAGAGGTGATGACTGGCATGAGAAGGTAAATTCAAAAGAAAGATATTAGAAAAATTTGGGGGAAAAAATCCATCAGGGTAGAGTGGCCTGATGCATGCCTGTAATTCCAGCACTTGGGAGGCTGAGGCAGGAGGACTGCCATGAGCTAGAGGTTAGCCTAGGCCACATAGTGAGTTCCAGGCCAGTCTCAACTACACAGCGAGACCTTGTCTCTAATCATAAATAAATAAGTAAAATAAAAAAGAGAAAGAGATCCAAAAGCAACTCAGAGAGAGCTTGCGTGCTAGAGGCTGAGGCAGTTGTGTGACTTTGAGCAAGTGGCTTCACCTCTCTGATTCTGAATTTCCCCCTCCAGGGAAAAGACAATAATAGCAGCGGCGCCTATTCCAGAGAACTCCAAGGAGCCGTGGAAATAGCGCCGCGTTTCCTGAACTGAGGCGTGCGTGCCGGTCCCAGTTGGAGACAGGCTGTGTGAACTTCACACCGAGCTTTAAATAACCTTGAATAACACAGCGAGAAAGTCATTTCTTTTTAGTTCTGACTGCAGTCACGGCGTGGGCTCAGCTGGGTGGGTGTCTGAGTGTCTTTCATGCCTAACCCTTTGCTACTTTTTTTTTTTAGTAGAAAAAAACAAGCCTTAATCCTAGAAAAGTCGGGCTGCTGAAGTGCTCGGCTGGAGGGTAAATACCTTTATTTGCTGTTCATTGTATTTGGCTCTCTGGCTTGTTTTTTGCCCTTGTGACAGATGGGACAAGAGTCCCATTTATGGTCACCATATATAAAATGTGTTTCCCTAAATAAACGCACAATTTTCCCGAGCTGTTGTGATTGGCATCAGAGTTTCAAAGAGCAAGGAACGGGCACTTGGGGAGTGAGAGGCTCAGAGGAAAATCTTTCTGAATCTCCTTGGTCCATGATTCCAGAAAGAATCCAGGTCTCGAAGGTGACCTGCCTTGATGTAAGCAGGGTGAGTCCATTTAGAGACCAATTTCATGGAAATGATCATATAGATGACACAAGGCTCTGGGAAGTTGAGGCAGGAAGATCCCTGCAAGTTCAAGATCAGTCTGGGCTGCATAGTGAGTTCAAGGCCAGCCTGAACTGCATGGAGAAGCTTGTCAAAAAAAAAAAAAAAGATCAAAGCAGAAATGCAATTCTGTCTGCCTTGCCCTGCCCTCTTTCAGTGTGATGCTGTGACACAAGGGGCCCATTCAGGTGTCACCAGACTGCACTGTAAGGTGGCCTGGCCACGGCTGAAAGGCCCCAATTCCGGAAAGCCCTCCCTGTGGCAGAGGGCATCTGCCTCGGCCTCTCCCCTCCGAGCTGCTCTGTCCCAGCCCCTGCATAGCTTCCTCTTCCTCGTTCCCTCCCTGAGAGTAGGTGTCCTTAGATTGAGGGCCGGACCAGCGTCCCCAGGCAAGTTGGTTACTGGCAGGAAGCACCAGGTAGAAAGGAGGAGGCTGTGGCTGTCAGAAGCCATGGGGCTCTCAAAGCACACATCGTTCAGAGACAGGTTTGTCTTTGACACTGAGGGTGGAACACGGGTCTCCTACAGGGTCCCATACGTGTTGCCTAAGTTCTCTCCACTGAGCTATGCCACCAGCCCCGACACAGGCAGAGACTCTTCCATGCAGAGCACAAAGAAAAAAGCATGGCCAGGCATAGTGGCACACACCTGTACTCCAGCACTCTAAGGGCTGAGGCAGGAGGATCGAAACTTCAAGCCCAGCTCAGGTGGCTTAGGAATGTATTTTGCAAGACTTTTTCTCAAAATAAAAAAATAACAAAGGAAAGCAGTGTCCTGGGATTGCTCACTGCCGGCTCAGACTTGTCATTTTATCCAGTGACATCTCGTTAGGACCCCTCAGACTCTGCCAGCGGCTGGCCTCGCCCCCCAGTGCAGGCCCCTCATCCCCAGGCCCATCGATACACACAGTCCCTCACTAACTCAACATTTCCCAAACCTGTCCCCCCACCTCATCCTCTTCAGGGGGTGACCTCGCTCTATCCAGTCACCAGACGGCATGTGCGGGGACCAGCCTCCCCACATCTGCTGGCCTCCAAGCCCACCTGGAGCTGGAGTCCCCCTCCTGCCCTTCCGCTGGCCCTGAGCGCTCAGCGGGCTCAGCTCCTCCCCTCTCTCCCTCTTAGACTCCTGACCACCTCCTTCCTGGTTTTCACACTCCTATTCATCCTGCCATGGCCCTCTCCCCACAGCCCACCCCTGCACTGGAGAACAAGGACCCACCCACTCAGAGCGGCCTGTGAGGTCCTGCGAGGCCCTTCCTCTGTGGGCTCCTCTCTTGAGACAGCACCCTTTGCTCTTTGAGCTTTTTGCTGCCACACCACCTCATCCCGGGGTGACGTTTTCCTACTCTCAGAGTGACCCTTTGTGTGTCTCTGACCTGTCTTCACCTCTCAGATCCAACTCATCCTTCACAAGTCACTGGACCCCCTCCAGAAGCCTCTAGTGACACCTGTGTCTTCTCCTAGCCTTAGGTAGACACATATCACAGGGCCCCGGTGCACGACCTTGCAGCTACCTTCTCCTGACCTTTGCTATCACCCTCTTATCATCTACCTGCCTGGCAATGCTGCGTTCCTCAACTTGGTGACACTTCCCGTTGGCAAGATGTCTCAGAGCACCACACCCTATGAGTGTGTGCCTGTTTCTATATAATTGACGAGGTGCACTGCACCAAGGGAATAGCTTTCTAATGAACTGGGCACAGTAGCACATACCTTTAATCCAGCACTCTGAGAGGCTGAAGCAGAAGGATCACAAGTTCAAGCCCACCCAGGCAACTTAGCCACTTGGTGAGATTCTGTCTCAAAATTGTAAAAATTATATTTTAAAAAGCTTGCAGCTGAGTACAAAGGTCCCAGTTCAATCTCCAGTTCCAAAATAGTCTGCTCCAAAGCTAATACCTTCATAACAAGACACAACAGAAACTGGGGGCATGGAAGTTCTGCATACCTCAGAGCCTGTCTTGAGAACAACCAGAAAGCCCCAAGCCGCTGACAGAGCACCCCAGGAGATCGGGCTGGGGCAGTGTACCCCTCAGGCAGTGTCCCCGGCCACCCGCGCTGAGCGGACACTGGCGCTGAGCGGACACTGGCGTGGTTGCTACCTTCCAGAGGGAATCGCAGATGCCCCCCACCCCAGCTGCTTAGGTGCCGGCTCCTGGGCTCTTGCTCCAGAAATACCACAGCAGTAACTTGTTTAACTGTCACAGTAATCCTAGGAGGGACGCTGACAGGAGTCCCGAGAGGTGAAACTGATTGTCCAAAGCCACAGAGCTGCAGCCTCCAGAGAAAGTTGACCGCTGCCGGCTGCAGACTCTGCAGGAAGCGCTGCTCCCCCTACAGCCCCAGGGCGGAGGGTCTCTGGATGGAGGAGGGACCGAAGGAAGGACAGATGGGCGAGCGGGGGACAGACGGAATGATCTATGAAAAAGCAGTCAAGAGACACGTAGAAGAGAATGGGGAGGAAAGAAACGGACAGGACCCTACGCCGAGAGCACGGTGGGCGGCAGGCGGAGGGCTCCCCGAGGTCCTCACCCGGGATCCGAGAGGTCGGCGATGAACGTTGTGCAGATCTTCTTCCTGAAGATCTTGGGGACCCAACTCTGGGGACAGACAAGGAGGAGCGGGTGCAGGGCTCAGTGTCGTCCGGGGGCCCCATCGCCCCGCACCGCACCGCGCGGGCACCGCCCGGCCCCGATCCTCCCCACCCCGCTCCCCGCCCCGCCCGCCCGACCTGCTCCTTCTCCGGGGCCACCATGCTGCCGCCACTGGGCTCCCCACAGGCACCCCGGCAGCCCCGGCAGTCCCGGCAGCCCCGCCCTGAACCAAACCGGATCCGCCGCTTCCCAGGCTGCGGGGCGGGGAGTCCCCGAGACGTCAGCGGGAGGCGGGGAGAGCGCGGCGCCGGGATTAAGGGACGGAGGGGGCGCGGCCCCGGTGCGGAGGCCCGGGTGGGGGTGGAGAGACGCAGGGGGACTGGGATAGACTTCGAAAGGGAGGGGACACGTGCACAGGAGAGACTCAGCGGGCACAGAATCAGAGGGAAGAGAGGCTCAGAGGGGGAACAGAGGCAGGGAGGGGGGACACTGAGTCAGGGTGGGAGGGGACAAAGCGAGAAAGCCTGGGGGAGGGGCGCTCAGAGTGGGAGGGACGCAACCCAGGAAGGGGGGGACTGAGTCCTGCCGCGGGGTACGGGGCCCTGAGAAAGCCCTCCTGAGCCTTAGAGAAAGGCCACCGGGACAGCTGAGGAGGGGACCTCGGGGACGCGGGCAGGGAGGGCCACACCGTCAGGTGCCTGCTCTCCTCTCCGATGAGGACAGCCGGGCCTCGGTAACCTGAGCCCTGATACCCAGCTGTATTAATAGCCCTGGCCTGGCCAGGGCCCTGCCCCCAGCTCTGAGCCGGGGACTGGAGGTCACAGGTCTAGGCCTTGGGGGCAGGGCTCCCGCATCATTCCGGGGCTTCCGTGTTGGCATCTGCTCTCTCACCGAAGTGTCCGTTCTGCTGAAGGTCTGATGGTGGACCTCAGCCCTGCCATCACAGGGTCTCTCTCCTGTCCTCCCTCCAGGGCCTCTGGCTCCCCGGACTCAACTCAGCTGTCCCTGCAGCTGCCAGACACGAGGCTGCTGGTGGCCCAAAGTCAAGTCCCTCTGTGCTTGCGCCTCGCGGGGAGAGACCCTCATCCACCCCTCCCCAGCAGAGAGGGCAGGGGCGGAGTGGCCCAGAATAACTCGGGGCTGAGAGTAAATTTAGCCAGGCGGAGGGGAGGGGAGAGACCCTATTGGCCAGAACACGGGGAGGGAGGTCCGGAGAGGGGCCAGGGGCTCCAGACTGCCCCAGAGGGATGTCAGGGCCAGTGGAAAGTGGATAGACAGCAACCGAGGGACAAGGTGCAGGGAAGACACAGATAAGACAGAGCCAGACACATCGGGGACAAGGCCCCAGCGTTCATCACAGAGTGGCAGAGGCAGCGGGAGCCACCTTGGGGGAAACTGATGCCAAACGTCCCCATGGGCCACCATGGGCTGCGGCTACACGCTCTTCTCCTCTGGGTCGCAGCGGCCAGCCTGCTCCTCCCTCCTGCAGTGACCCAGCAGCTAAGAGGGGCTGTGCTGGGCCACAGCAACTGGAACAACAATGCAGGTGTCCCCAGCCCCTCAGAGGATGTGTCGGCCGAGTTTGGCCACCGTATTCATGGTCATGGGGGCCACCGAGATGAGCATGAGGATATTTCCAAAGAAGATGGACGTCAATCCCAGAAACTGTGGAGAGACCACAGAGACAGTGGGGATGAGGATGAAGACACCTCGAGAGAACATGGCCGCCGCCACCAAGGCCACAGGTACCAAGGCCACGAGGTGGGAAATGACAACGATTCTGAGGAGGTCTTCACAGAGCATATCAGGCAGGGCCATGGGCACAGAGGACAGGGCCTCGAAGACACTGGGGACTCAGAGGGGCCTGGGAATCACCTCCCCAGCCACAGGAACCACAGTCATGAAGATGAGGACGAGGATGAGGTGGTGTCCAGCGAGCATCACCATCATGTCGCACACAGAAGCCACACAGACAATGATGAGGGAGAGGAGGAGGAGGAGAGGGAGGAGGAGGTGTCCTCTGAGGATAGGCACCAGGCCCACAGGTACCGAGGCCATGAAGAAGAGGAAGGTGATGAGGATGAGGATGAAGATGATGATGAAGAGGACATCTCTGTGTATGGACACCATGCCCACAGGCACCGAGGCCACAGGAAGGAAGAAGATGAGGATGAGCACCAGCCACCTGTCTCGAGCCACAGGCATGGAGGCCACAAAGAAGAGGAAGATGAAGAGGAGGAGGAGGAAGAGGATGGTGAAGAGAAAATCTTCACTAAGTATGGACACCATGACCACAGGCATCGAGGCCATGGAAAGGAAGAAGATGAGGATGTCTCGGATGAGCACCCGCCTCCTGTCTCCAGCCACAGGCACCGAGGCCACAAAGAAGAGGAAGAAGAAGATGATGACAATGATGAGGATGTCTTCTCTGAGTATGAGCACCATGCCCACAAAGAAAAAGAAGATGAGGTCTCAGATGAGCACCACCATCATATTCCTGACCACGGCCACCAAGGCCACAGAGTCAGGGATGAGGAAGATGAAGATATGTCCACTGAACACTGGCACCAGCCTCCCAGACATGCCCACCGTGGCCTTGGATATGAGAAGGAGGAGGAGGACGAAGAGATCACAATCAAGTTCCGAAGCCATGTGGCAAGCCACCGACCCCAAGGCCACCAGAGCAATGAAGAAGAGGACTCCACAGAGAAGTACGAAGTGGAAAGCCATCACCACCACAGAGTCTCTGAAGAGCAAGATGAGGACATCTCTGCTGAGCTTGACCCACAGGCCCCCAGCCACAGGCAACAGGACCACCAGGATGAAGGGACCATCCATGGTCATAGAAGGTCCACATTGGAAGATATTAGCCACCAGCCCCCAGAGCACTTGGGGGTCAGGGGTAAAAGCCACTTGAGAGATGGCGAGTCTGGAGAGGAGGAAGAGAAGGAAGACCACAGTTCCCAAGAGGAAGACAATGAAGGCTCTGAGCAGGTAGAGGCAGGAGCCCTCCAGGGCAGCCTAGACCAGGAGGATGAAGATGAAGATGAAGGCCATGGCCTCAGCCTGAGCGAGGAGGAGGAGGAGGAAGAGGGGGAGGAGGAGGAGGAGGAGGAGGAGGAAGCAAGGAAGGAAAGAAAGGCTGAAGCTCAGGCTCCACAGAGCCGAGGTCACAGGAAGGAGGAGGAGGAGGAGGAGGAGGAAGACGAGGAGGAGGGTGCACTGGGGGAGGACGAGCTCCCGTTCATTATCATCCCTAAACCCCTGGCTGGGAGGGAAGTGGTTGATGATGGCTCTAGTGAGGAGGAGAGCGGTGAGGACACAGGTGAGTGCTGGGATGGTGGGGGTGGGGAGGAGCAGAATCAGCCTGGGTCATTGCCACCTCCCTGTCCCCACAGGTCCAAAGGATGCCCAGGAGTATGGGAACTACCAGCCAGGGTCCCTGTGTGGCTACTGCACCTTCTGCAATGTATGTCCCAGCTTGGACACGCCCACCAAACTGTCCCTAAGGACTTTTCCGGGGGCCCTGGGGTGCCATGGGAGAGCTCTGAGCCAGGGAGTGACCGGGGAAAGTATGGATGAAAAAGATACTTCTGAGACCAACTGGAGGCAGGAGGCTGGGGTCATGAGGCTGGGGAGGATGAGGGCTAAACTGCACCCGGGGGAATAGACAGAGCCTGGCCTGGGCAGGGCATCGGGTCAGGGGGGACAGCCCTGGGGACTGCAGGCAGAGGGGATGGGATGGGTCATTTGGGTCACCCTGAGATGGGAAGCCAGGGACTGGGGTGCAGATTCAAGGGAAGATACTGAGCACAGGGTGGGTGGAGACGAGGAGTCTGGGGAAGGTCCCAGTGGGGTGGACGGATGTGGCCAGGGGTCAGGGTTTCCATCTAACCAGCCCCTGTGTCCCTAGCGATGCACTGAGTGTGAGAACTGTCACTGTGACGAGGAGAACATGGGAGAACACTGCGACCAGTGCCAGGTGCGACCTTGGCCCAGCCTGAGGGCTCCGCCGGGCCTCGGGATGGCCCAGGACTGGCCCTAAATCCTGGGCTCCGCCCCCAGGCTAACCTAGCCCCAAATCCTTAACTCACCCTGGCTCCTCGGCGTCCCCCACGAATCAGCCCGTAACCTCCACCGGTGCCCCGGCCTGATTCTGCCCTGACCAGACTCTCCCTCCATCCCGCCAGCACTGCCAGTTCTGCTACCTCTGCCCGCTGGTCTGCGAAACACTTTGCGCCCCAGGTAAGCACGGAGCGGGGCAGGAAAGCCCTGAGGAAGGGGGTCGGGTGCCCAAGGTGAACCCTGGAGATGGTGGCAAAACCCGAGGGCAGGTATAGGAGGCTGATGGGGCGGGGACAAGGGCGTGGTCAAGGCTTGCTAAGGGGGTGGGGCAACGCAGAGTGAGTGACGGGTGAGGGGCGGGCCTTGAGGCGATTGGAAGGACCCAAGCTAGTAGAATTCCGAGGCGCCAGACAGAGAATGGGACCAGGTTTAGCAAGAAGGGGCGTGGCCTTCAGAGAAGTCCTCTTCCCGAGCTCAGTTTACTGCGGGAATTAGGAGGAGGGCGCGGAGCTAGGCCTATGCCCTGCACTTACAGGGCATAGTCACCTATAATGTCGGTTATGGAATCCCCCTCAAACATCCTCTCCTACTCTCCCGCAGGAAGCTACGTCGACTATTTCTCCTCTTCCCTATATCAGTAAGTGTGCATGGGGTGGGGGCACTTCAAGGGCCCTGTTTAGAGAGGTGCTGTCCCTAGTTATGTGGGACTCTGGAACCCCATATCCTCATCGAAGACCCTCGGGCTGTGTAACCTGTGTCCTCCTCTCCAGAGCCCTGGCAGACATGCTGGAGACCCCGGAACCCTGATCTGGCCCTTGGCTGCGGCAGATGTCCCTTCCCCTGCAGCCTGATCCCTTACCACGAGCCATATTTATTTCTCTGAATAAACGTGCTCCCTGAATCCTCACTGTCGTACAGCGGCCGATTCTCCAAGCAACGAGGAATGGGGAGTGGGGAGCTGGGGATCTGACTCCTACGCCCAGGGAAGAGGGTTGGACTGAAGTACAAGGGGCCAGACTCCTAGGTCCCAGAGGAGGTGCTTAGCTTTTCTAGAGGCTAGCCAAAAAGTCGGTCGACACCAGAGCTTTTTGAAACAGTTCTCTTTACCCGTGATCACTGAGTGACGCCTGGGGCCAGGAGGCCGACCGAGAGCTGGGGGCGAGGGTTCCCGCACAGTCCGCCCTCCTCCCACGCCACGTCGCTCAGTGGCATCGTGGAAAGAGGATTCTCCCATGCAAACCCCGGAGCCGAAGGGGACTGGGGGGCGCGCATCTGCACCCCCTGCCCCTGGGGCACGGACACGGCCACACCACGGGGGGTGGGGAGGCCCCGGGGACACGAGACACGGGGGGAGGGACAGGGAACCCCACCCGCAGATGACCCCGGGGACTGGCGACCGGATTTGATGGGGCGTGGCCGAATGGCACTAGGGGCGAGGCTTGTAGCAGCGAGTCCCCCCCTCCCCTCCTTTCGGACGAGGAAGGAAGACTTGGGCCCCGCGACTGGGCAGGAAAAAGGGGAGGGGACAGCCTTTTCCCGCATGCGGCCCGGGAGGGAAGCCCCGCCCTCTTTCCGCAGGTGGAGGGCACCCGTCTCCCTTGGAAACTGATCAATAAATTACAAAGTAAAGAAAAGGGAGGCGGGAGTTTGGGGCGGGAATCCTCCCTTCCCTTTCCTGTTCCCCCCTCAGTCCAGTCCACATGGTTTGGTCCAGGCCCAGTCCCCTGGGGAGGCGGGACGCGCGCGCCCCCTGTCTGTACAGATGGTGCAGTCCGCGGCTGGAGCTCTCGCCGGCTCTCCAAAGCCAAACCAGACTCTGGGCCGCCGGCTGGGCGGCTCAGCCCCGGGAAGAGTCCTCCATCCGAGTGAGGTCACCTGCAGGAACATAGGGAAGTGCAGAGTGCAGTGAAGACCCACTGTGCTGTCCCGCGGCCGAGGACTCCCAGTACCAACCTCACACCTCACCTGGAGCCCAACACTAGCAGGAATAGGTCCGAACCGAAACGCCGTCTGCCCTGGAGCTCCCAGAAGTCTGGCCTGGAGAGGAAACGAGCCGGGATTCAGCCGAGGTGCCCCGGCCCACCCCCAGGTTTTCTCCAGGGTTGCTATGCGCTCATCATCAGACCCAGAAAACGCTCCCCCTTGGTCATCCCCTCCTGATTCCCAGCTTCACAAGGACTCAAACAAGGGGCCCCAAGTGGCTTTGGGTGGATTCATTTGGGGTGTGTGGTTCATCCACCCCAAGGAGATCCAGAATACTGGAGTGGTCTATTTGTTAGGGAACCTGGAGGGCAGAGCTAGTCCATTTCCCTCTGCAGAAGGGGAGGAGCAGTTTCGTTTGAACACACACACACACACACACACACACACACACACACACACACACACACACACCACACACACACCTTCTGGCTGCAGTTTTCGGAGAGGGAGTCCTGGCGACCCCAGGGCTCCTGCTGCAGCCGAACGAAAGTTGGGAGGCAACATCTCAGCCGAGTCGGGTGTTACACCTCGGAGATCCTTCTCTCGAAACATCTTCCGCCAGGATGGGGAGCGGCTAAAGGACTTGGCGCTGTCCTGGGTAGAGGACCCAGCAGAGGGTGAGGGTCCCAAACCACGCTTTGACTCCGCCCCCTCCCTAGACCCCGCCCCTTCCAGTCCCGTCCTCCAATCAGCACTTGTCCACAAAGCTAAGTCCCACCCCTTATCCCGGATTCCTGAAGTGCTGCTAGGAGCAGGGATCCAGCAAAGCCGCGCCTACCTCGTCCAGCCGCCGGTCTGTGCCTAAGGAGATGAGGTTGCTGAATTCTTTCTCCAGGAGTTGCCGGGCCTGGAGAATTAGGAGGGAGGAAAGAAGTTGGAGTGTGCAGTCAGCGCTGGGAGAGCCCGTCCTGCTCCAAGCCCTGGGGCCACTCACCTGCGCGTTCTGCGTAGGGATCTGCAGGAGCAAGGCCAGATCAGAGTAGTCGAAGGTCTCGTCCAGTGCGAGCAGCGCCCCGTGCACCCCGCTTTCCGTGAGGTTTGTGGCGAATTCTTTCAGGCCCAGCCCGGACACCCAACCCATGACTCGCTCATTGGACCACACCATTACATCTGGGGACAGAGGGATCTCCAGCTGCGCTCTGCCCAGTGCTCAGGACTTCCTCTGTCCTGGCCTCTTTCCCACCCATCTCTCCCCGTTCCCCTCCACCTCGCCCACTCTCCTCACCTCGGATCTGGGTCTGGCTCTCTTCCCGCCTCCGCTCCAGGTCCTTCCGGTCATAGTTGAGCCGTTTCAGGCACATAATCCCATAATGTAGACTCACCCTGCTCAGCAAGGGAACGGGGATCTCAGGAGTCTGGGCAGCCCCTCTCTGGGCCCTGCCCATTGGTTGTGCTGCTGGGGGCAGGTCGGGAAGCTCCAATCCTCAGCAGCACTGCTTGTAGGCCCCCCCCAGGAGGCGGGGCATTTCCAACACGTAGCTCCTATTGGCTAACCTGGCCTATGTGCAGGATTAATCAGCAAAACTGTTTTTGGATTTGAGGGTCCTGTGGACCCTCTGCTTCGTGTGTAGGGCACCAAGTCTGGATTTCCTGACAAACCCAAACTGAAGGGCCAAAGACAATCCTCAAGATTTCCCATCACCAGCCCCACCTGGTGATGGGACTCTCTAAGGGCAGGGCGCCCTCCCCACCCCCGTCCCCGGCTGGGCAGCCCCACCTGTGGAAGCTGTCCACCATCTTGAGCTGGCCGCGGAGCTCCTTCTTGTTGAGGTGGTCTAACATCCGGGCATCCACCAGCGACTCCATGAAGTAGCTGCGGTACTGGGGCAGCCCCAGGCTGGGCAGCCAGTCGTTTCCCACCCACTCGTGGTTCATGTCGCCATATGCCAGGATCTGGGGCCATGGGGAGGTGGGGAAGTCAGGCTCCCTGGCCCTTTCCCATGTGTGTAGGAAAGGGGTACAGTCCACCTCCGCCCAGGGTTGTTCTTCCCCTGCCCCAGAGCAGGACCATAATGACCAGTCTCTGCTTTGGACAATGCACTGATCCAAAATTGTCTCCTTTGCCTTCCCAAAGACAGAATGGTCTCAGAGTAAGTAGTCCTGGAATCTTCAGCATCACCGTCATGCTTGCAAACCCATACCAGGCCTACTGAAGTCACTATTTACATTTTCACAAGCTCCCCAGAGACCTGAACCATGGATTAGATTTTGAGGGAAACCAATCTAATTGTGTCCCGGCTCAGTCAGACATCACTACTCTCCCAGGTGAATGGATTCTCCCTGCTCAACAGAGGATGTCACCCACGCAGTATCCTGAAGATACTCATGTACTGCTGCACCCGACCCAGGACCAAAGCCCTTCACTCCTGTTAGCATAATCCACACACCACCTGGCTGGAAACCAAGACCACAGCCCAGCAGGGCTCCTCCATCACAGGAGGGTCATAGCTTCTCCTTTTTGAGAACAGAGTGTAGTTCTACTCCCCACCTGTAATTCTACCTCATCACCACCATTATCTGGAACCAAGCAGCATAGCCCCCTTCCCCTCAACTCTGGGGAAAGCAGGCGACTAGCAATGCCTTCCAGTCCCAGAAAGGGAACAGCCCCTCGAGCCCCCGCAACCCTGCTACGACATGGCCAGAACAGGGTCTCTTTCACTCGCCCCTCACTGTGCCTCATGAACTAGTCCAGAGCTGAGCTTGGTGAGCTCCTCCCCCCAGACGACGCGACACTGGGGGGGGGGGGAGGTGGGGCTTGGAGGAGAGCAAACATGCAGCGTGCACAGCCTGTTCATGCGCCCGCGCCCGCCCCACGCCCCTACCTGCTCCCAGCTGATCTCCTTGGTCTCCTGACCCGTTAGTGGGAAGAGGGGAGAGAAGGGGTGGGTTAAGGGGCAGGCAGAGGAGGACGGAAGGGACAGACAGACCGACGGCCACAGACACAGTCCAGCCCCCCACCCCCAGAAGGGATAGTGCCATCCCCTCTGCCACCGGCAGGGGCACTCACGGGCTTCGTCGCTGCAGTTAGGGACTCCATCTCCTCGTGTGTCATCCACACGTTTCCTGTGGGCTGAGGAGCAGGGCACGTTAGGGGACAGAGCAGACTTCTGATGGAGCAGAGTGAGGTCGGACGCCAAGGTTCCGGTGATAAAGGTGAATGGATTCTCCCTGCTTGTCTGCGAGTCCCTCAGGGTCAGAGAGGACTGATTCCTTATTGAGCAGCTTCCCTGACCAGACCCTGACCTCCCAGGATGGAGCAGGAGGCGCAGGCAGACACAGCAGGGGCTGGGCTTGTTCAGACTGAGTTACTACCGCTGCCAGCAACCAGTCAGGAATTCTTACTCGGACCCAAACATTTGTGTGGGTCTCAGTGTCAGGGATCTGGGATACGATGAGGAATTCAACAAGTGGAGCTCAGAGAAAACACAATATCTAGGTTGTAAAGAGGCCTGAGTTTGGTGGCACATGCCAGTCATCCCAGCATCCTGGGAGGCTGAGGCAAGAGAAGCACAAGTTCAGACCCAGAGTCGGGCATGGCGGCCCATGCCTAAAATCCCAGGATCTAGGAGGCTGAGGCATAGGGACTTCTATGAGTTCAAGGCCAGCTTGTGAAACTATTAGCAACACTATGTCAAAAAAAAAAAAGCAAGTTCAGATTAATTTAGCAACTTAGTGACACCCAGATCAAGCGATTTAGCTGTTTAGTGACATCTGTCTCAAAAATAAAATACAATGTTAAAAGGGCTAGGGTGTATCTCAGGGTGTACACACTGGTTCAATTCCCAGTACCACAAACAATCTGCTCTTAGGTGTGACAAGGGCATGACGGCTACAAAGGAGAAAAGGACGCTGTATAAGTCATTTGGGGTTGGCCAGCTGGGATGACCTCAAATGACATCCAAGGCCCCCCGCGTGGACACATGTGTGGAAACAGCAGGTAAGGCAAAAGAGTAACGACTGCTGCGTTAGAAACGGGGCCACTTAGCTACTGTACATTTGAAACTCTCAGGAAACATTTGCAAGAAAAGGAGTAAAGGATTTGAAGGCAGGACAGGCGATGGGGAGAAAGGAGTCGGTATTGCTGTGCTATACAGGTGGAGCCACAGTTCGGGCTAAGACCCAGGGAAGGTTCCGGGAAGAGGTGGCGCCCGCGGGGAAAAGGAAAGAGCGTAACAGGTATCGGAAGCAAACTGAGTTGTGGAAGGGGCGGTTCTAAGACCTGCTGAGAATGGCTAGGAGGTCGGAGATGGTGCAGTGACGGCCAATGGGAGCAGAGTGTGGAGGAAGAGCGGGAATGAGCAGGCCCGGATTGGTTACACCGAGGCTAAGGGGTGGAGCCTGGTGCCGCGGCGAACGGGATTGGCCTCTGGCCACTCACCGTGCGGGAGGAAGCAGGCGCCGAGGGGGAGGTGAGCGAGACCATCTCCTGGATGGCCAGGCGCAGCTTGAGCCGGTGCAGGGGGTTGCTGATGCCGATCTCGCGCTGGATCTCCGTGTCCGACAAATTGGCCATGATGGCACCGCTTTTGACGTTGGCTCGGCAGGCAGCCACATACCACGCGGGCATGCCTACCCAGAGCTGGAGCAGAGAGGACAGGGAGGGGCGGGCAAGGTGGGAGAGGGGCACAGACAGCAAGGATGGGACGCGGGGAAAGGGTGACCGAGCAAGACTCGATGCGTGGGACCAAGGGCAGGCGCGGAGGAGAGAAGCTGTTTCCACTGACAGGAATCTCGCGCCACAGACCCCACCCCGGGCCCTGAGCAGTGGGGCTCCTCTGCAGTACCTCCAGCCAGGAGACCACCGTGGGCCCGTCCCAAGCAGCAAAGGGCAGGCCCTGTCGACAGGCCTCCTCTAAGAGCTCGTGCCTGGGGAAGGGGTGACAGGAGCAGTTAGGCAGAGCCCCCAGCCTTTACACAGAGCCTTTCTCCACACGTGCACCCCCATTCGTACACACACGCCTATGAATGTATGTGGGCAGCATGGCAGAAGGTTAAAATTACACCTCCACCCCCCAAACAGAAAAAAATAAGTCAAATGTGGTGGCACACTTTGTAATCCCAGTACTTTGGGAAGCTGAGACAGGAGGATGACAAGTTTAAACCTAGTCTGGGAAATTAGTAGCTTAAAGAGACCTTTTCTCAAGATAAAAAATAAAGCCGGGAATTTAGCTTAAATGATACCATGCCTGCCTTGGGAGCACAAGGGCCTGTATTTATTTTTTAAATAAATAAATAAATAAAATTTAAATTTAAAAAAGGGGCTGAGGATATAGCTCAGAGCAAAAGCCCTTGCGTTCATTTTGGTCTTAGGTATACCCACCACCACCGTCACCCTGCACACACAGACACACACTCACTTCCGCTTGTTCCTTCGGTCCTTGTCTCCGGGGCCTGTTAGCTTGGCGAGTCCCAGAGGATCGGTGGCCAGTGTCTCCTCTGAGGGTGTTCCAGCTGGAGGACAGATGGGACAACACAGAACATCTCAGAGCTTCAGGCTGGGGGGCTGGTGACAGGGACACCAGAAGCACAGGCTCTGAGGAACATGTCAGTGAGCCACAGGGAGGGCACAATGAAGCCAGAGAGGGGCCAGGGTCACCTCGGGGCAAGGAACTGGAGATGTTTCCAAAATAAGTGGGAAGGTGGCAAGTTCAAGCTCAGCCAGGGCAACTTATAAATAAAACATGGAAGCTTAAAATAAAACATGAAATAAAATTAAACTTAGAATAAAACATGAAAACAAAAATGACTAGGCCTGTACAAGAGCCCTGGAGAGTCAATTCTCATGACGACTCACTTAAGAAAAAGATTAAATCCATTTATCTGCCCACCCAGGCAGGCCCCACAGCCTCCTATCACCCTCTCCCTCCTCTGTCTGCCCCTCAGGTCCTGCTGGTCCACATTCTAAAGAAACCACCATGTGAGTGAATATATGAATCAGCATCCAGTGAGAGAGAAGGGAGGGGCCGGGGAGCAGGGCGGAGGTCAGCGCACTCACCCAGGGAAGAGCTGTCTCGGCCCGGGGGTCCCATCCGCCCCTTCTCCTTCTTGCCAAAGAGGCGGCCAATGGATGACTTGATGCTCTTCTTTTTGGGAGCTTTGTGCAGGGAATCTGGGGTGCCCTCACTGGGGGAGCAGGAGAGAGGAAGGGCAGACGCCTCCTGAGGTACCCTGCACTCCGAGCCCTCCCTGCCCCAGCCTCCCAAAGAGGCTCCTCCCCGTTCCTGGCCTTCTCCCTGCTCACCTTCCCCTCGAGGGTCCCCCGTCTTCCAGGGATCCTGCCTGCAGCGCCAAGGCCTGAGTCATTCTCTCAAGGCGGGCAGATCGAGGAGTGGGCGGTGGGGTGTCTCCTGGAATGGCCGGGCTCTCCCCTCGTGCAGCACCGGCTTCCTCTTTGGGGACATGATTCTGGGGACAGAGAGGTATAGATGCTGGATTAAGCTGGAGGGGTTCAATCAGGAGTCTCCCTTAACTGAGGTGTGTATCTGAGGTGACTCTGGCTTGAGGCATCCTATCTGAAAAGCAGCCATCAAGCCAGGCTCATGTCTATAATCCCAACACTTAATAGGCCAAGTCAAGAGGCCATGGGTCCCGGGCCAGCCTGGACTACACCGAGACGGGGTCTCAAAAAAAAGGAAGGGTGGCCAGGGATTTTGCTCAGTGGTTCTGGTGCCTGCCTTGAGGTCCCTAGTTCAAACCCTGGTAACCACATACAACAATGCCAGGTGTGGCAACTCACACTCACCAGCATTCACAGGGCACAGTGGCTCACACCTGTAATCCCAACACTTGGGAGGCAGAGGCAGGAGGATTGCTGTGAGTTCAAGGCTTGCCTGGGCTACATAGTGAGCGCAGGACCAGCCTGAACTACAAAGTGAGACCCTGACTCAAAAAAAAAGGAAGGGGGCGACTGAGGATCTAGCTCCTTGGCTCCATGCCTGCCTCAAAAGCACAAGTTCCTGAGTTCAATCTTGGTACCAAGAAAAAGAAAAAGCCAGATGTGGTAGCATACGCCTTAATCCAAGCACTCTGGAGGAGTGATGAGTTCAAGGCCAGCCTGGGTTACCTAGCAAGACCCTTTCTCAAACAAGTAAACAAACAAAAAAGAAAAAGAAAAAAGAGAAGAAGAAAAACTAGCTTAGATTGAATGGGGGCCATTAAGTCATATGCTGCAGTTCCGCAGGTGCTTGACAAGCTCATATCTACAGTAGTTTTTCTTTGGTGTCAGGAGTGGGATATGGTGGGCCTCCCAGCTAGTGAGTTACAGGTCCTGTAATCTGGAAAGCTGGTTCCAGGCAAATAATAATAATATCTCTTTGCTCCTCCTTAAGCTCAATTCCCAGGATCTAATTATAGTTCTTAAACAAAGTTTGTTAAAGAAGCAGTTTTCAAATCACTCTGTACTTAGGAGGCTGAGGCAGGAGGATCACTTGAACGCATGAGTGAGCCTTTGCAGAATCTAAAGGGAACAAACAAGGAAAGGTAGGCTGGACCCAATGGAAGTGAAATGGAGGCTTTCAGAATCTAGGGTCTCAGCCTCCCCTTTGTCGTCTGAGCTGGGGCTTCTGGGAAGCCTGAGTAGGTCTAGAGAAACACTGGTGTCCATCAGGAGTCCCTGCCTTCGACCTCTCCCTGCCCATGGAGACAGCGGAGCACTCACGGCCTTGTCAGCGCCCTCCCGGGCAGGGCTGGGTGGTGCCAGGCGAGGTGTGGAATGGCCGGAGCTAGGCGGGGAGGGGCTGGCGAGGGTTGAGGTGGTGAGGGAGGGGGGCAGGGAGCAGCTGCTGCGGTAGCGGCCCAGGGAGTCCAGGCCTGAGCTGGACACTCGGCTCTCCAGCTCCTCTGCCCTCTGTTCTGTGGTCTCCTTCTCCTCTTGGATTAACCTGGGGTGGGAAACAGGACAGTCGAGGTCAGAGGGAGCCTGGGGTCACGTAGGGCTGACAAGGCTACAGGGTCCGGGGAACTCTGGGGAGGGTGTGAGGTCAGAGGGCTGTGGCAGGTTCTCAGGGCCTCCAGGATTGCCTTGCAGGCACGATGCTCATGGGAAGTCACTTGTTCAAGAGCTGCCAGGGCAGTCATGGCCCTGCTCATAACTACAGAATAGCTTCGCAAAATTGCAAAAAGATAACTGTGGGCAAGAGAGAATGTTCCAGCCAGGCATGGAGCTACACACTTGTAACCCCAGCACCCAGGAGGCTGAGGCAGGATCGAGGCCAGCCTGGGATACATAGTGAGACCTTGTCTTGGGAAAACAAAAAATAGAGCGAGAAAATATTCTAAGAAGCTGTGAGAGCAAGGTCATGATCAGATCAGGGCAAGACCTAGGACTCTGCGTTGATACTGAGAAATTTGCAAAATCATTCAATACACGAGAGTCTACAAGTTGGAATTGGAGTGGAGGGGTGCTCACGTGGGGCTCCTTGCTGGATGGAGGCTCATGTCTTGCAAGAGAAATGACAAAGAAGTAGTTTCTGGGATGCTGAACCATGGGGGTCCACCGAGAACCAATAATATGAGGGTTCTTTTTTCTTTTAGGAAGAAACCACTTGTGTGCAGAGTTGAGATTCTTGATTAATGTGTTGGTGTGAGATTTGATGATGTGAGATTTCTGCTTGGGGACCTTGTTGTGTTGAGATTCTGGGGTTACTGGGAGACTCTGGGTGCTAGTTCTGTGAAGCCACAAAGCTCATGGTGTACTAAAGATCTCTTCTTCTTCTTCTTTTTTTTTTTTGGTACCAGCGATCAAAGTCAGGACCTTGCGTTTGTGAGGCAGATGCCAGAACCACTGAGCTAAATCCCTTGCCCTGTACTGAAGATCTTGTATTAAGTTGAAAATGGTGTTTGTTTTGTTTTTGTGACACGGGGATGGAATCCAGGGCTTCACATGTGCCCAGCAAGTACCACTGGGCTGCACCCAAGCCCAACAGTGCTGGTATTTTGGAAGGCAATCTTCGATGTGCCTGCGAACTGAGAACTGGCTGAGACTTCCGGATGTATCACAGGGGATTCCTGGACACGGGGGTGGGGGTGGGGGGTGGGTTTGCTGACGCCATGCTAGCTGCGAGTCCGGCAGGGCAGGGCATGGAAGGCTCACTTGATCTCTTTGTTGATGGCCTCCAGCTGCTCCTGGAGCATGATGGCCAGCGTCTGCACGTCGGCCTGCCCACTGGGCGACAGCAGTTCGGCGCCGAACATCCCTTCCGCCTCCTCTTCATCTGAGCCATCCAGTTCCCCAGGGAATGGGGGTGGCATGGACCCGGCCGGGGTGGAGCGTTCCCAGTCCTGTCTGCGCGAGGACAGAAGGATGCGAGGTGGGTCAGTGCCATGGCTGACACTGGGTCTTCACACTCCGATCCTTTGTCCACCGGTCCTGGTGTCTCCCAGCGGAACTCACTTGCCTGCTGGGCCCCGTTTGACCACATCCCAGACTCTCCAGCTCACGCCCTCAGCCACAGCCCCGCCCTCCCCTCCCCTCCCACTCCAAGTTCCTTGGCCCCGCCCACTCTGTCTGCCCCTCCTCGCCGTGGCTTTCTGGTGCTCACCGTGTGCCAGGATCCAGTGTGGAAGCAGCAGGTGGGTGGGGAGGGTGAAGTTGCAGGAGGGTAGAGAAGGGGGAAGAGTAGGACTGGTGAGTCCGAGACGTCCTGGCGCTCAGCCCAGCCTCCCCTCTGAGCCTCCATTCCCCGCGGCTGCCGGCCAAGCACTGCTCAGCCCAGGCTCCAGAAAGTGACTGCTGACCTTGGAGGGCTCGTCTTTGACCCCTGACCAGCGGCTCCTCTTGCCTGCCCGGCCACTGCCAGCCCCATATGGGTCCAGGGGGGCACCAGAAGGTAACGTGGGTGCCTGAGAGTAACGGAGCTCCAGGGCACTGCCAGGGAGAGACCTGTGGACATAGGTGGGCAGTCAGAGGCCAGAGAAAGGGAACAAAAATCGGGAGTCAGAGGGACGGGCCTGGGCCAAAGGGTCAGGAATCTAAGGTAAAAAATAAGAGGGGTCCGGCGCAGCCTCTGGAGGAGAGTGAACGGTGCGAAGGCACAGGCTGCATCCGAGGCGGGGCCTTGTCACCTGGAGTAGGAGGAAGGCGGCCTTCCCCGAAGCTGGTCGATCTCCATCTGCATCCGCTCCATCTCAGCCAAGAGCTGCTCCTGGGGAGGGGTTGGCCCAGCGGTCAGCACCCTCCGGCCAGCCGGCCAGTCCTCAGAGGCCGCCGCTACCTCCCCCTGTCGCGGCCCACCTTGTTCAGCAGCAGCTCGTCCTGCAGCTTCTTCATGTTGGCGATCTCCTCACTCAGCGAGTTCTGCGGGGACAGGGCTGCGGTGAGAGGGGTGCAGGAGCTCCTGGGCTGGCAGCACGGCGGGGAGGGGACCCAGGGTGGGTCGCTGAGAAGGGGGGCTGGGGAGCGAACCCTGGTGTCTTTGTAATCTCTAAGGCTTCGGGGTTTAAGGGTCCCTACAGTTTGGGGGTTTGGGGAAAGCCCAGGACTCGGGGCATGGACATCCCTAGAAATCAGCTCTTGGATGTTTAGTGACGGGAAAAAGCGGTCTCTGCAACAAAGATGGGAATGCCGAGGCCTGGCGGGTCTGGGTAGGGCACACCTTCTCCTCCAGCGCCCCCATGCGCTCCTTGAGGTGCAGTTGCAGCCGCTCGTTGGACTCGCTCAGCAGCTTGTCAACAGTCTCTGACAGCCGCTTGTTGTGGTCATCGTTCATTTTTTCCCGCTGCCGCGCCTGCGCAAAGAAAAGCAGCGTTTGTCTTTGCTCCAGCGGCGAGCCTCAGCACCGCGCACGCCCCCCACCTACGTCCCAGGGCACCACCCTCCGCGTCTTCAGTCCCCTCACCCGCTGCAGCTCCTGGTTCTTCTCCTCCAACTGGGCCTCCAGCTGCCGAAGCCGCTCCTCAAAATTCCCATGACGTTCCTCAGCCTAGCAGCAAAACCCCCAGACGGCCTCTGACTTTGTCCCATCAGAATTAGTGCAGGGTCCCACACACCGGGTTCCGGGCTCCTCCCCTGACATGCAGGCTCCGCCCAGTCTACTTTCCATCTGCTCTATCTTCTCAAGACCTTTTTTCCTTTTTCTTTTTTCTCGATACCAAGGATTGAACCCAGGGCCTCTGCCCTGAGATACACCCTAGCTTCTTCCTTCCTTCCTTCCTTCCTTCCTTCCTTTCTTTCTTTCTTTCTTCCTTCCTTCTTTTCTTTCTTTCTTTCTTTCTTTCTTTCTTTTTTTCTTTCTTTCTTTCTTTCTTTCTTCCTTTCTTTCTCTCTATTTTGAGACAAGAGCTCATGAAGTTGTCCAAACCTGGCTCAAACTTGTGGAGTCCTCTTGACTCAGCCTCCCAGAGAGGAGGAATTACAGGTGTGTGCTGCAACAGCTGGCTCTAGGTCACTCATCTTTTTAGTTCAGACTAGAGCACATTGTCCCCCCTCCTTAAACCCCAAGCCCTGGCCCATTCCAAGTTTCTATCACCAGACCCGAGGTTTCCCTCCTACTTCTGCATTTAAAGGGAACTGCCTCCTTGAGACCCCGCCCCATGCGGCCTCCCCTCACCTTGTTGAGCGCAGCCACGCGCTGCGCCAGCTGCGCCTCTATTTCGGGCAGGGTCTCAGCCTTTTGCAGCGTTTGCTGCAGCTTCTGCTTGGCATCATCCAGCCACTCAGCCAGCTGCCGGCTCTTCTCTTCACTCTGGGGCAGGAACAGGCAGAGGGTTGAAAAGGGCAAAGTCACATGTGCCAAAGTCTTGCCCACATCGCCCCCACAGTGGGTGGGGTGGGGCTGCAGGGTGGCACTCACCTGCCGGTACAGTGACTCCTTGCTGGCCAGCTCATTCTCCAGCTTGTCGTTGGCATCGTGCAGAGACGTGGCCTCACGCTGGGCACTCAGGTAGCGCTTCTCCAGCGTGGTGATCCGCTCCTCCATGTCCTCCCGTTGAGCCAGCGCCTGGGGCGGGGAATGGCTGCGTGGACTACAGCACCCAGAAGGTCCTGGGGTATCCTAAGCTTAGAACCCCAAGCAAGGCCCCCTGGAAAATGAAGTCCCCTGCTCCCTAGCTATCACAGATAGTACCTTAAGCCCCCCACCCCCAACACTGGAGAGTTAAAGTGGTGTGCCACACCCCCCATAGCTTCTAGGGCACTTCTGATAAGACTTTCCCTATGGATGGCCCGAACGCCCCTACGGCAAGCCACTTCTGTAACAAACCAAGCCTCAGCTTTCCCAAACACGGCCAGTATATAACAGGCTTAGAATTACAGAGCCCTGGCCCTCCTGTCTTGTGTGCCTCAAATCCTCTTCCACTCAGGGGCAGCACAGGTGTAGAGCCTGGAAGAGGCACTCCAGGCTCTGGGGAGCGACAGGCTCCTGTCTGGGAGCCCCCATGGCGGGAACACACTTCCTGTGGCCTAAAGTCCTGTAGGAGGCCCAAGTGGAAGAGGAGAAATACAATGCTATTCTACTTCTTCGAGCACTGTCTTCAGGAGTTCAGGCCCTTTGCTTCCCTGGAACCTGAGGACTGGGGACAAGGGGCTAAATAAGCCAGGAAAGGTTCAAGGCCAACAAAAGATTCAATTTAAGCCTGTGGCAGTGGTTCATGCATGTGATCCCAATACTCTGGGAGGCTGAGGCAGGAGAATCACAAGTTCAAGTACAGCCTGGGAAACTTAATGAGACTTTCTCTCAAAATTTTAAAACTAGAAGGCTGGAGATGTAGCTCAACCTCAGTAACACAGGTGCACACATAAATGCACACACACACACACACACACACACACACACACACACACACAGATTCGGCCTAGGAGCACAAGAGGATGCCCACAGTTAGGCAGTAGCCAGGCGATCCCTGCCCCCTACTCTGTGTACATGATGATGGCTTCTGATAGGGTCACAGCCCATTTTCCAGACCTGGACAGGAGAGTCCACACAGCCTGAGAATTGCATCTCAGGATCACTACTCATGAGCTCAATGACTTTGGCCAAAGGGGAAAGGCTGGGAGAAGGGAGAGAACAGTGCTGCGCGCCACACCAGGCCTCCTGCTTCACCTCCTTTAGGTCGCGCTGCAACTTGGAGTTGGCCTCCTCCGCCTTGCCCAGCTCTCGGTGGGCAGTGCCCAGCTCCTCCTCCAGCTGGCTCATCTGACGGCACAGCACGGCCAGCCGCTCCCGCAGCTGGCACACCTCTGCACGCTGCCGCTCCAGGACCTCCTCCAGCTCCGCGGTGCGCCGGCCGGAGTCCCCAGCAGGACCCAGGCCGTTAGCAAGGGTCTGGAGTGAGAGCAGGCCACCGGTCAGAGCCGGAGCACAAGGATGCAGAGAGGGTGCCAGGGAAGTTTGACCAGCTGGGGATGTCTAAGGCCATGACAGCTGGTGCAGATCAGAGTCCACCAGGGTCACCGAGTCACAGAAGTGAGGTAGGTGACCCAAATCAGAGGTTGAAAGCCATAAAGAGTGCTAGGAATTCACGCGCCCTAGGGTCAGTGAGGATGGTAACAGTCACAAATGACCTTCACAGAACCAGGGAGTTTGGAGGTGTCGTGAGGAGGGGACCTTCCCCTCTCACCTGCCCTTCTCCATCCTTGCCTGGCTCTTCCAGCCCTGACCTCCGTCTAGACAGCTGCTCTCGAAGGCTCAGTGTCTGGAAGAGGATGTGAGGATCAGAGAAAAAGACTGTGGGAAATCCCAGTTTTACATCTACAGGAAGGTAGAGGTTTTCTATTTAGCCTTGCCTCTCCCCATTTAACTTCAGTCCCCCAACGAGCCCCGGATCCAAACTCTCCCTGGGTCTCATGTTAGCTCGCTGTCCCCTAAGCCCTGCCCAACACAATCCTCCTCAGAAACCCCACCACTTCTCTCCAAGGTGACATGTGCTCGGCTGGCTGCCTGATCAGCTCCGCCCATTGGCGGCTCCGCCCATCGGTAGCTCCGCCCACAGGCGGCTCCGCCCATCGGTAGCTCCTCAACTGGGCTCCAAGGCATCTACCTCCTGATTGCTCAGCTCCAGCTCCTCCTCCAGCACCGCCACTCGCTCCAGTGCCATCCGCAGCCGCTCCCGTACCTGGGGATGGGGCAGGACAGAAAGGAAATGGAGACCGGACTCAGTCTGGGACAGGTGACCCTGACCCAATTCCCCCCACTGGCCCAATAGGGCAAAATTCCTCTCTCTAAGAATGTACAGCTCCACAGAGGCCCGCAGCCTCTCCCCCGGCAGCGTCCCACTCTTGATCACCCGGGTTTACAGTGTTTTCCTGTTACCAGCTATTCAGGTCGCAGCCCTCATCGGGTGTCACCAGCATATCGGAGCCAGGCTCTCTGCACTCTGGAACCCCCACCCCGCCAGCCACCAGTTTCTGGTCCTCATCCTGGCTCTTCCGGTTCTCACACCTTCTCATCCAGGGCCTTGTGGTGCTCGAAGAGGGACTTGAGCGCCTTGAGCACCTCCACTTCGGAGGACACCCCGCCGGGGGACTGGGCCTGGCGCTTCACCACGGTCATGCGCAGTGACCTCTCGTGCCTGGACACTAGGCATTCTAGGTGTTCCAGGAGGAGCTAGAGGAATAGGGCACCGGGTCAAGGAAAAGAGTACCGGCAAAGGGGAGGGTGTGGGGAGCGTTGGCAAGTGAGGAGGACGTGGAGGAGCCAAGGCAGGGCCCAGAGAAAGGCCAGGAAAACCCGACAGCAGAGGCAGTCAAGGAAGGGCGGGCCAAAAACAAGAAAAAGTTATGGAAGATCAGAGAGGGCACATGGAGGGAGGGAAACCAGAGAAGTGACTAGACCAGAAATGGGAGCCGGAAAGAAGACGACACAATCTGTGGGGGGTCAGCCCGCAATGCTGAGGCCACCCCCACACCCCTCACCCGGGTGTTGTTCCGCTCCGCCTTCAGCTCTGCAATCTCTTCCTCCCTCTCCAGCAGCTGCTCCCGACATAAGTTCAGCTCCTTCGTCAGAGCCGCGAACTCCTGTGCAGCCACAGGCAAGATCCGGACAATCGGATAACTTCCTTTCCCTGTGTCCCTCGGTTTGAGGGCCGCGATTACTGGTAAGCCCCGCCTATGTGCTATCCAGGCCCCGCCCATCCGCGCAAACCTCTCCCGAACTCCTCCCTCTCAGGGGCCCAGCACCGCCCCTTCCGCACCGCCCTCCCCCGGGGCCGCCCCGGCCCCGCCCAGACCTGGGGCAGCGCGATGCTGAGCTGGCGCTGCAGCGAGTCCTTCTCGTGGCCGAGCTCGCGCAGCCGCAGCTGCGCCGTCGCCAGTCCGTCCTGCGCCTCTCGCAGCGTCTCCAGCAGGCGCTCGCGCTCCGTGAGCATGGTGACCATGAGGCGCTCCAGCTCGCCGCCCGCTTCTTCGGGACCCAGCGCCGAGCCCCGCCGGCCATCCTCGCTGATGGTGGGCATCACCTCGCACATCATGGCGGCGGTGCCGGCCTGGGGGTGCAGGAAAGGAGCACGGGCCAGAAAGCAGCCCCATCAGGGTGCAGGCAGACGACCGAAGCACCACCACTACGTCAGTCCCTGGGGGAAACTGAGGTGCGCGGATCCAGGCACTGCACCGCAGAAGCTGAGGCATGACAGGGAAACTGAGGCACCAACGCTGGCACTCCACCGAGGAACCTAAGAGTTGGCTAGCAAGTGGTGCCAGGAAAACAGCCCTGCCCGCGTAGGGGAGAGTACTGAGGGAAACTGAGGCCAGGCCTCACCAGGCACAGACAACAAACCTGGTCCACTAAGAGAACTGACGCAGGGTGACCCAGGCGTCCCCTGAGCGAATGGGGAAGAATTGGTCTCTACAGGCTGACTCCACTGAGAATCCCAACCCCCACCCTCTGCACAGGTGGCAAAACTGAAGCCGAAGCCAGAACCGCCCCTGCAAGCAACAGGGCTGGGGTCACAGAACGAGATGACTGGAACGTGACTGCCTGTGTACTAGTATCGAAAAAAGGGTCCCCATCTACTCTCCTGCCCAAGGTGTCCTGCCGCCTTTAATTTCCCAGATATCTGAACCCTGGCTCCAGCACAACGCGAAGATCCATGCTCCATATGAAGAAATAAAAAGCATGGCAGGCGGCGAGGCCGTGTCAGTTACTGCCCTCTTCAAGGCCCTGGAGTCCCAGCTCAAGCTCCCTCCTGCCTCAGCTCACAGAAGTCTAGCGCCCCTTTTCCGCGCAGTTCTCGTCCCCAGGAGTCCAGGCCTCAAGCCCCAAGACCGGCGTCAGAGACTACACCCCCTGCCCTCCTTGACGCTCTCAGCCTCCTTCCCTACACGCAGAAATCCCAGCCTCAGACCCTCCTCTCCAGGCCCTAGGGGAGTTCGGCTCCTCCAGGATCCCCGAGTTTGGGATGTGCCTCCAGCCCCACTGAGGGTGGGGAAGCGGAGGGGCGGGGTTTCTGGGGCGGGAAGGCGGGGCTTGAGTCCCTGTAGCCAGAGAGGGCTGGGATGGAGCGAGGTCCCCTGAACCGCTCCCTGGTACACTTCAGGCTCGACAGGTCCGGCTGGTCCGGCCGAAAGCAGAAGGGACTTTCACTTGTTCCTTTCCTTCCTGCCCAGGAGCAGCAGCATAACCGGTTTGAAAGTGGGTAACTCTAAGCCCCGCCCAGTTTGTGGATTTCGCCCACAGCCTGGAACTCGGCCTTGGACTCCCTGGAGGACAGGAGGAGGTTGAGGGGCTCTGGGACCTGGGAGGGGAGACAGCTGTGAGCCTGCACCCTTGAGTCTTTATAGCGGTGCATCTGAGAATCGAAACCCCTGAATCCCAGCGGTCAGAGCTGAGAGTCAGGAAAACATTTATAGAGGGCAGGCAATGTGACCTAAAAACCAGTATGACATTTTAAACCCACAACATGCGGCACGGCATGTTTTTGGGAGGGTGCTCTAGTACCTTAGACTCATTGCCGGGACAGAACATAGGCCTAGGCACAGATCTAGAAGCAGGTGTCATGAAGACACGACTTTGTGTGGAAGGGACCCATGCTACCACATTTGCCATGTGTGGAGTAAGATCCACACCTTAGAATAAAGAGGAGCATAGTCTACAGTGGTTTGAGAATTTAAGAGCAGCCCCATAACTGAGTGTCTGGGTCACTCCAGAACCCCAAAGGGAGAGGAGAAGAGCATCATGGTATGGAGGAACAAATGCAATACAACACATAGCAAGACTAATGAGATGTAATCTAGAACTCAGAACAAACTAGGGACTAAGGGCTCAACACAGAGTATAGCAGAGGTAGGTGCTTGGTTTGATCAGAAGACAAACTCAGTGATAGAGCACTTGCCTAGCACAAACTGGGCCCCAAGTACAACTTCCACCACCTGCACGCAACACGATGGGTATAGAAGATAAATTAACCAAGAAAAACCACTGCAAGAATCAGAAAACAAAAGAAATGCTCTGGAACTTTGATTTACCTTGGTGGAATATCACTTGGCTAGCGTATCCAAGGCTGTAGGTTCAATCCTTCACATTGAAAAAAAAGTGCTCTAGAGATCAGGACATCCTATAGGAATGAAGAAAAGCAGACACAGTAACAAGTTTGCTTGAAACTTGGAAGTACCTGAAGGAAAATACAGAAGGATTGAGATGAGATTAAGCAAGAAGTGAGAATTCTGGGGATGATGATGCATGCTTGTAATCCTAACATTCAGGAGGCTGAAGCAGGAGGATCACCACAAATTCAGAGCCACCCTGGGCTACATAATGAGTTCAAGGACAGCCTGCATTACATAGAAAGACCCTGTTTTTAGAAAACAAAACAAAAAAGAATTTCCCGTGCTCAAGACTGAACTGGCAAAGGAGAGGCGTGTTCTGGAAATGAGAACATTCTAAGCTAAAGACTCTGGAGGAGGAGAAAGCCTAGAACATGCTTAGGGTGCCAAAGTGGCAGATGGAGAAGTCCACTGTGTGCCAGGCGACAAGTTCCACACTAAGGCCACAGTACAAAACAAACAACAACAACAATAATAAAGGTGACAAAGACAAAGAAGGTGACCACAGATGGGCCTAGAACTCAGAACCTGAAAAAGAAAAATGTAACGTAGAACATCTTGTGGACAATCTTCTAGATTTAAGATTGTGAAATAACATGGACTGCAGCACAAATTAATTTTAGAATCAAGAGCACTCGTTAGAGGAAGGCTAGAGCATATAATAGAACACACTGTAGAAGTTAGAATGCTCTTAGGAGAACACAATCTAGAACGCCAAGGATGTGGACACATCTAAAATGGAAACTTTGTGCAGACTAAGAAGTGGTAACTAGAAATTAAGAACGGGTCTGTAGGGAGGATAAGATCAGAATTTGGCCGGGGGACATTATCTAGATATCTGAAAAAATAAATGGAAAAAGATATGGCTAGAATGTAGCAGCTGGTCTACAACTCAATTGTGCCCCGGCTGGAAAAAGAACAGAGATGTCCCCTGGGAGGGTTCGAGGACTTAAAAGGGATCTAGAACATGGAGCAATGCGAAGGTGTAACTAGAAACCTGGAAGCCTGCAGGTAGGTTCTAGATCACTCAATGAGCCTAGTAGACCTCGGAATCTCCGTGGAGGAAGGAATAGGCTTGGACGCCTGAGAGAGTACACTCAGGCAACATTAGGACAGGAGGCTCAGGGCAGTGTGGTCCTGGAGACATCTCAAGAATTTGGGTCTTAGAGAGAGGAGAGCAAGTTCCAGGAGACTAGTGTCTGACATGTTATGGGGATGAGATGGAGGTTTGCCAAAGCCTCTGGAAATGTGAATTTGATGAGAGTCATGAGACCATGAGGATCTAAGTCCCTAAAAGTTAGTCCTGAAAAGCTAGATGCTAGGGGGAGGGCTGGGGTGAACAGAGCTGAAGGCTGGGACCCCTGCACCCTCGTGGAGGCAAGAAACAAGAAGTTGGAAGTTTAGAACCTTAGTCTTGCGGGGAAGGGAGGGCTGGGACAGATAATTTAAGTAAAGGCTAATGGGCAGTGCAGAAACTAGGTTCTGAGCTCCAGGGTCCTGGGGGATGTGGGACTGGGGACCAGACGCTAAGGTCTCCCGGGGTGGGGGGAGAGGGAACAGAAGCTGAGGAACTGCATCTCAGGTCCCTGGAAGGAAGCGAGTCATGGCGCCTGGGTTCCTAAAGGAGCAGATGCCGGGTACCAGGAGGCTGAGTAGTTCTGTCTGAGAGGCACAGGGGCTGTTTCAACTAGGGGTTAAGGGTGGCCAAAAGCTGGGAGACGAGATTCCTGGGCCCTGTCAGCCTGGGCTGACAGGGGAGCACTGACTGCTTTCCAGAACTGGGTAGGTGCTGGGTGCCAGGGTGCCAAGGTCCCTGAGGTGGACAGGGCAGGTACTCGTAGCTCTTCAGGGAGCAGCTAGAGTCCCAGAAACCTGGGATTCTGAGGCGGAGGCCGAGAGTCTAGCCAGGGGGACCCTGAAGATCGAGTGGAGAAGGGCCCAGGTGTCTCCAGGTCGCAGGCTCGGCAGGGTTGTCCCCTCTCCAGCCCGCGCCCCCTCCCTGGCGGCAGCGGCACAGGGTGGGGGAGCCAGGCTGCCGGGCGCGCTGACCATGGACAGCTCCGGAGCGGGCCTGTGCCCAGAGCGGCCGGCTGCCGGCCTGGCTGAGGGATGCGGCCAAGGCTAGAGACCCAGACAGGGACACGGATGGGGCGATGCCGGCGCACGGAGGAGCCGGATAGCCGTGGCTATCGCCTGCGGCGCCTGGCACTGAGGAGCAGAGAGATCAAGGCTCGGTGGCCCGCGGCCGGACGGGGTAATTCAGGCCCCGAGGGGCGCAGGGAGGCAGCTAGCCAGGATTCCGGTGTTCTGGGTTCGACTGGGGACTCTGGACGCCAGAAAGGGGACGTTGAGTCTCCAGGGTCAGGCTGTGGAATCCGGGCTCTGGGGTCCCGAGGGACGAGCTCGGGAAGCCAGGATCTCCGGGAGGCGGGGGAGGCTCGCCCAGGGTCCCCGGGGTGGGCGCTGCCGGGCGGGCTGGGCCAGGCGCTTACCTACCTGGTCCGCGGCGGCTGCGGGCGGAGCTGGGCTGCAGAAGGGACGTGGGGTGGGGTGGGGGGACCGGGCGGGGCCCCTGGCGGCGGCCGGGGCCCGGATCTGGAGCTCTGGAGCCCTGTCTCCGCCGCTTGCGCGGGCTCAGCGTCTCCTACTCCGGTTTGGGCGCTGGGGACCCCCCTCCCCTCACAACCTCACTGCCCTGTATCCCCTAAAATAGCCCCTTACCCCTATCACGGTTCAGCCTCCCCCCGCGAGGCCGCAACCGCCAGATCCAGGGGTGCCCACCAGCGCCCCCCAAATCCCACCTCCCCCCCCAATTTCTTCCTCCCTCCCCCTCCCCCCCGACAGCTCCAAGGCTGTCGTGGCCCCTTTAACAGGAGACTGACAGACGGTGCCGAGTGGCCAATGGGAGGCGGCGTCCGCGCCGGCCGGCGACTAGACCCCACCTCTGCACGGGTAGGGAGGGGCCGCGCGGGCGGAGAGCGAGAGGCGGGGCTCAAGGTGAGCTAGCCAATAGACATGCTGCGTGAGGTGGCTGGGCGGGGGGCGGGGCCCGGCAGGGGGATGATGTCACCTGGAGCTAGTAGCGCTCGGCGTGGACCGCGACTCGCGACCTCGCGCCGGGTCTCAAGCTGCACGGGACGCGAGTGTTGGGCGGGCAGCGGGATGGGGATAAAGGTGTTTTAAGGGAAGGGCGGCCCTTGGAAAGACATGCTTTGGTTGGAAGGTGGGGTGTCGATGGGTGAGTGTACCTTGTTCTGCACCCCTGCGCCCGCCTCGGGAACTGCACGAGGCACCCCCACCCCCGACTCCCACGCAGACGGTCGTGAGGCCTGCAGGGCTCCCCCGGCGGACGCGGCCAATGGTTCGCTCCGCCCCGCCCACACAAGCGGCCCACACTAGCTGCTACTGAGGCTCAGGACTCCTCGGTCAGACCAAACCGGAAGTGCCGGCCGGCCCCCTGACCCTCTTAGGGAAAGGTGTGTTTCCAGTGCCCTCGAACCCAGATCTAGCCTGGATCCTGGCCTCCACCCTCAGACTTGGCCCTAGGAAGCTGGCCTCCTCCACCTTCAGACCTGGGAGAAGAGCGGGCACTGCCTCTACTTCTGACTTTGAAAAAGGCATCCAGGCCTCGGTGTCGACCACAGCTCCCAAGCCCACCTGCCCCGCACCTCAAGATGCTCTAACCCCAGGACAAAAACACAGACACTCAGCGAGGGTCAAAGATCTTTAAATAAGGAGCCGGTGACAATAAATACTGTACAGGGGAGAGGTGAGGGTCCAGATCTGTGCTTTCAGCCTCGAGACTCCAAGGACCTGCGGAGGGTGGGGTGAAGAGAGATGCAAGCTCAGGGAGGTGCACTCAGAGAGGGGGCACCAGAGGGCCAGGGCTGGGGTTTGCGTCTAGGAAGAAGGGGGCTAGGAAGAGATTCCGGAAGAGAGGAGATGAGATGAAGGGGCGATCCCAGGGAGCTTGGCCACAACAGGGTCAAGGGTCCGAATACCCAAGGACAGGCAGGAGCCTGTCCAAGGGCTGCAGTGGCAAGCAGAAGCCCAGGGTGGGTGGCCAGGGGCTCACGAGTAGCTCTGGTGCTGTTGGCGCCGGCGAGCGGACCGCATCTTCTCGAAGCGGGCCTCCATCTCCTCCAGCACGCGGGGCGTGTACCGCACCACCAGCTTCACGGAGCCCTGGGCCGCCTTCAGCAGCTCCACCGCCTTCTCATGCTGCTCTCCCTCCACGCTCTGCAGGGCAGGCCGGTGCACAGCTGGCTGGGCCTGCCCTTCAAGGAGCAGGCGCTGGCCAGGCCAGCCGGGCCTCATGCTGTTCTCCTGGGAGGCACTTGGTGAGCTGGCCCCTGTCCTCTCCGCTCTGGACTCTGTCCTTGGCCTCCCCACTTCTTTCCTTCCACAGCTCTCGGCAAGGCAGTCCCACCCCTCCCCTAGCCTTCCCATGACTTCTCCGCCTGGCACTTAAGTCTTGCATGTGCCACCCGACCACCTACCAGTTATGCTTCTTTCTGCTCTAAGCAATGTTTAATTAGCTGCAGGTCCCAGATCTCCATCAGAACTGGGCCCTGCCTCAGTGGAGTGCAATTAGCCCCTGTCTACAACACCTGTAGCCAGGAATACTTTTCACCTGGTTTGCCTGGAGAACTTCTATTCATCCTTCAAGACCCAATTCAAATGTGTCTTCTGCAAAAACTTCCCTCGTACACACAGGACTGGAGCCACATCTGGATTCCCACAATGCTTTGTGCTCCCTCATTATGTCACTGGGTTAGGAGTAGTTCAGGAGTCCCTGAGTCTCAGGGTGTGCAACCCTGCACAGAGCAGTCCTCAGTGATGTGGGACGGACCTCACGATCAGAGTCTGCACTATGGACGGTGTCCCTAGCCCTGTCCCACCCCCACTCACCACACCATTCACCGACAGCAGCTGGTCCCCACGCTTGAGGCCTCCATGACGGTCAGCCACACCTCCGGGGATGACACGTGAGATGTAGATGGGCGAGTTCTGCTCTTTGCCACCCATGATGTTGAAGCCCAGGCCCTCGTCGGTCTTGGGCAACTCCACCACCCTAGGATGTGCGTGACCTTCACTGGCTGTGAAGGCAGCCACTGTGGCCTGGGAGAGAGGAAGTGTGTGGAGGTGAGGGCCTTTCCACAGTGGGCATGCAGGATGGGGCGAGAGCTGGGCAGGGTGAACCCAGATGCTTCTGACGCAGCAGAGTGACATCTCCAGATGGTGTGGATCTTGAATACTCAACCCTTGCCATTCTGGGTTTTTCTTTGTTTTGTTTTTTTGTTGAGTACTGGGGACTGAACTCAGGGCCTTTGCACCGTTACATCCCAGTCAGTTTTCATTTTTTATTTTGAGAATGTGTCTCCCTAAGTTGCCCAGGCTGGGCTTAAATTTGGCATCCTCCTGACCCAGCCTTTCAGAGTACTGGGATTGTAGGCATGTGGCACCACACCCAGCCCAGTTGGGCAGCAGCAAGAAGCAGCACCTAAGTGCAGTGCGGCAGGAGTTCCCTACCCACAGTCTGCTGTACAGACGTTCAGTTAGCTTCTATGCAGCACTGCAATGGTTTCCTTTCGCCTATTATGTGACATTTGAGTTTAAAGTGTGCGGTTATTTAAAGGAAGATATGAATAAAGACTCTGGGTTTTTATGCACAGGACTGCCTGGCCTGGCAGGGCGGGGGTGCCTACCTTGGCGGTGGCATGAGCTCGGATCTCCGCGCTGCCGGTTATGTCCAGCGTGTCATAGAGCTGCTCATATACCTGCGGAGGAGGCAGCAGCATCAGGGAGCCGCCAGCTCTCTCTTCCCTTATTAGACACAGTCGCCAGTTTGGCCTCCAGACGCTTCTTCTCCCCCTTCACCCACGGGCCCGCCCCGCCCCCGTGGACTACAACTCCCACAGAGCCCCGGGCTGGGCTGCAGCGCGGACCCCGCGCAGGCGGCTAGGTCGCTGTCGGGAGGCGTAGTGTGGACTCACCTCGCGGATGGCGGAGCAGAAGCGGCTCTGCAGAACCCGCTGGAGAGCCTGCAGCTTCTGCGGCGGCAGCTCCCCGCTGCGCTGGAGCCGCTCGAGGAGCTCCACGGCCCGGGACACGTCTGCGCGGCGAAGGCGGAGACGACAGCACGGCGCAGAGGCCATGGAGAGAGGCAGCGAGAGATGAAGTCAGGGCGGGGGCGACGAGGCTAGACGGCAGAAGCCCGGCCGCCTGTCCCGCTGCGTCCAGGTGCCCGGAGGACTGCGCAGCGCGCTCCCGACCCGGCCGGGGCCCCGAGAGCAGACCCGCCCCGCCCACACCGCCGGTCCGCCCGCCCACTGCGCCGGCCTGGCGGGGCGGGCGGAGCCGCGCCGAGGCCTGGGCTGCGGCTGGCTGCGCGGAGACCCCCACGCGCTTACCCCGCTCCAGCCCCAGCGGCTCGACCAGCGCAGCCATGTCGGCGCCGCCGCCGCAGCCGCGCGCCGCCTGCCCGCCTCGGCGCCGGCGAGGGGCGGTGCTGCGCGAGGCCCCGCCCCGGGCGGCGGGCGCCCCCTGCGGAGGCCCGGCCCGCGCGCGTCCGGCTCCCCGCGCGGAGACGTCCGTGCGGCCAGCTGTGGGCGACAGCGCCTGCTGCTGCCACGGCGCCCCGGAATCTCCTTCCGTCCCACTCCACCCTGTGCATCCACCTGTCCATCCCTCCCTGACCTTTCCTCAGGCCACTAGGGTGAGCAGGGCAGACGAGCCGGCCACCGAGGGTCTCCCGGTCTAGGGTCGACAGACATTCAGCGCTGTGGTTAAAACTCGAGAGCTGACCTGAGTTGAAAGAAATCCTCCGGGGAGGGGCATTGACAGTCCCGAGGTAAGCGCAACAAGGGGTAAGGGCCTAGACTTGCCACTACCAGCTACTTGGGAGGCCAAGGGAGGAAGATCGCCAATTCAAGATCAACCTGGGCAATTTAGGAGAACTTGCCTCAAAAATCAGGAAGAAAAATTTAGAAAATAAAAAAGAGCTGAAGTGTAGCTCAGTGCTAAAGCATTTGTGAGGTTCTGGGCTCAATTCCCAACACTTGAGGAAGGTAACTGCACAAAGAGCATAGTGCAGCTAAGATTGAAACGCAGAAGCTGGCAGACAGATGTCTGTGCGTGGTCTTGTATACAGCATCCGCACGGCGCGGATCTGGGACGCCACGCCCACTCCTGGGCGAGGACTGCGGTCACCATTCTGTAGTCTAGGATCGCTGTGGGCACCGTGGAGACTGGCTCAAAGAGGAAGCAATGGCAGAAGGTATATGCTGTCCTCAGAAGATCCTGTTGGCTTGCAGGCAAATGGGCCAAACGTCAAGCCTCGGCCAGATACCTCACGGACAGTGGGGGACAATGCGGTGTTAGAACACTTTGGTGCCTTTACCAGGACCTGCTGACGGAGACTAGCAGATATTTTGAATTAGAGGAGCCTGTGACCTACAGTTTTGGGACCTGGGACAACAGGTGGGGAATAAAACCAGAGTAGACAAGGGAGACAGTAAAGAGAATCTGGAGGCAACCTTGGGACAGCACCCCAAAGCTCCCAGCCAAGAATGATTTTAGGAAGAGAAAGGCTCTGAAGAGGATGAGGAAACAGACAAGACTTGTGAAAATTGGCCTCTTGTGCTTGGGCTTCCAGGTAAGAGGGATGGAACTGTAGCTTCCAGCAAAGTTTAGTCAGCACTGACAGACCTACAGCAGGCTGGCTCATCCAGCCAGCCATTTTGTCTCTTTTGTGGTATGTAGTAGTGGGGATCAGACTTGGGAACTTGTGCTTCCCAGGCAGGCATCCAAACCACTGAGCTAAGTCCCCAGCCCTTTTTTTTTTTTTTTAAGGTTTTTTGAGAAAGGGTCTCACTTTGTGGTTCAGGCTGGCCCTGAGCTCAGCCTCAAACTCACATCACAGCAATCCTCCTGCCTCTGCCTCCCGAGTGCTGCGATCACAGGCGTGAGCCACCACGCCCGGCACTGTGGTATATGGTACTGGTTGCTGCTGGGGTGAGTCTCCACGCCCAGTATTGTATGTGGTTACCGGGGATCAAACCTGGGTCCTTGTGCTTGCAAGACAGGTGCTGGAACCACTGAGCTATATCCCTGGCCCCACCAAGCTATATTTTTAATGGTGTTTGTGGTACAGTACTTTGAACTCATTTCCTAGGGCTGGCCTTGAAGTAAAGTCCTGCTTCAGCTTCCCAAGTAGCTGGGCTTTGCAGTCATGTATTTGAGTTAAAACAAAAAGTAAACAACAGGTAAGAGCTAGTAATAAACAAAACCCACTATCTCCTGTTCCTCTCCTAACTCTGCCTCCTTCAAAGGGCTGATATGGTGCCAGACATCTGTAAACCCAGCACTTGGGAAGCAGAGGCAGGAAGATTGTAAACTCAAGCCAAGTCTGCTTTACATAACAAGACTGTCTCAAAAAAAGTAACTTACAAATAAATTAAAATTCAACTTGGGCTTCCACCATGGCTATCCAGAAAAAAAAAGTAACTTAAGATTTGTCTGTTGCTTTTGTATTTAAATATGTAACATGCTATTACCGGATTTCTTCAATTACATGATTATTTACATAGCTTTCTCTTCTCATCCCTTTTCTTCTACATCCCTGAGAATTCTAGAGCTGGGAGCTTTTGGTTTTCCTAAGTGCTCGCAGGATGTCAACCTATAATGTCACTTTCCTGGAGGCACAGAGGTTACACTGCATTTCAACAGTGCCTTGCTTTTTCTGTGGCTTCTATGAACTTTCATGTTAACTGTGCTGGCCCCAATTCCTAACTCAGTGGCTACATGAGCCTCTGTCCCTTGTTTCCACTGCCCACAGGCTCTGGGCCAGAGACCTGCTGAGTTCTGCCAGGCACTCGTTCCTGGCCAGCAGCTCTGAAGCTATGGCCTCTCTTTGACTTCAGCCACCACTACCAGGACACAAAACTGGTCATCTAAGGGTTGTATCATTTTCTCCACATGCTCAGGTCCTCACGCAGTTTCTCCCATAGTAGTCAGTCAGTACAGAGTCCCCCGGCAGCAGCTGTATTTTTTCTTTTCCCACATTTTCTCCAAGTCTCTGCCATAACAGATCTTACTGAATATTTTTATTCTAAAACTTTTTGCAAACTTCAGTTCTCTTGCCTCCATCTTAGCCACTTGCTTTCTAGAAACTGTCGTTCTGGGAGCTCCCTCCATAGCTCTCTTGGATTTATTTTGAGACAAGTTCTTGCTTTTGTAGTTCAGGTTGGGCCAGAGCTCACTGTGTAGCCCAGGTGAGCCTCGAACTCACAGCAATCCTCCTGCCTCTGCCTCCAGGCGTGAGCCACCGCATGCAGCATGGTGTATGGTGCTGATTGTTGGTGGGTGTGTCACTACACCCTGCGCTGTGGTACTAGTTAACCAGGGATGAACTCGAGACCTTGAGCTTGCAAAAGGCAGCCACAGAACCACTCAGCTAAATCCCCAATCCACAGATTAACTTTTAAAATCCTTCACTTTAATGTCTTACATTTTGAGTTAATTCCTAAAATGATTATTTTCAAGAAAGTATACCTACCTTTCCTAGCACTTCCAGTGTTTACAACATTTCGGGTCTTGAGCCTACTCAGCTACCACTAAATCCTTTCTTGTTTTTGGTAAGAAACAAACACTAAAACCTTGTGCTTCTGAGGCAGGTGTGGTACCACTGAACTATATCCTCGGCCCTTAGTAACTGTTTTCCAGTTGTAGAATTTACAGTTGACTTTAAAATTTCTCCATCTTACCTTATTTAGTGAAAATACCAGTTTTCAATTCCAAAATCTGCAGTACCCTCAATCTGTTTAACTTCTTGGACTCCTGCAATTTAAGAGCTGTTTGTAGTATGCCTGGTGACTTCCAAGTAGATGCTGAGCACTATAAACCAGAAACTAGTCTGAATGTCTTCCTCCAAGGAAGGCAATGGCCTTTCAGCCAGATGCCAGAATCCTGGTGATGTCTCACTTTGGGCTTGAGTCTGGTGGATCCCAGCTGTGGCCAAATTGATGTGTAATCTGTGCATCTCAGGAAGAGATGTCCAGCTATAGGGCCTTGACCTCCCAGTCTTCCCCAGGACTCATGGGGGCTCTGCCTGCTCAGCTGTCACCTCCAAGTGATCTCATCAAAATTAAAGTCTTCCTATACCTGCCAAAATACACCAGTTCTGGCACCTCAAACATCACAGAAGACAGATGTTCTACCTCCACTATCCCACTGTGCTCTCGGTTGCAGCTTTGACCTCTCCAGTCAAGGGCTTCTCAGGACTGACCACATTCAAGTGTTCATTTAGGTCTCGGTCTGTTTGGATACTGGCTGAAATCTCAGTTGCTGATGGCCTCTCCTCTGCTTCTGCACGGCACTCGTCAGTAGGCAAAAGTACAAACCTACTCTGAACTGCAAGCCTTCCCAAGCTTCCTGCTCTCCTCTCAGCCATATTCCTTGTTTTCATTTCCTCACCATTTCCTGAATCAAGAGACAACAGCTTCTTTCTTACACTCAAAAGGTTTCTGCTGAGTAATCCACTTCCTTCCTCCCATTCTGGAAGCAGAGACAGAACCCCAAAGAAGAGCGTGCAAGGCTGGGGCTTAGGCTGAGGCCCATACAGAGGGATCGTTGCCACTCCCAAATAGTGCTAGTGTCCTAGGGAGCCTCAGCCCACTAAAACAAGTTCTAGGTGTGCCCAGAAACCATATGCCAAAGCAGAGCAATCAGTGACAACCTGAGATGTTAAAAGCAGTGAGGATGAAAAGGTGCCCACTGTCAACAGGAAATTAATTTTATTCTTAAATCCAAGGGGCCAGAACAAAGAAACTCCTACCCTCAGAGAGCAAACTGAGGTGGCCAGGAACACTGGGAACAGGATGACAGTGAGGGTTGGTTAGGAACACATCCGGACAGCAACTGGGAAGACCTCTTCATTCGGGTGCTGCCTCCATGAGATACCCATTCTCCGGAGCCATGTACCCGTCCCCACTCTCAGACTCCATGTACATGTCTCGGCTGTCGTTGCCCAGACCTTCAAGCCCGTTGTCCTGACCACCCCCACCCCCACCTCGGGCCTCATCCCTGCCCCGCTCACCACCCCGCTCTCCCCGCTTGTGCTCTCGGTCACGGTCCCGATCCCGGTCCCGGCGTCGCTCCCGCTCACTCCTGTGACTCCGACGTCGTTCCCGATCACGATCTCTGCCTTTCTCCTCTGGGCCATCAGGGCCGTCAGGACCAAGCTCTCCAGGAGGGCCGTCATCAGGAGGTGCATCCCCAGGCTCAGAGGGTTCAGCCATGTCCCCACCACCACCTCCACCACCACGCAGCTCCTCCTTGCGTTCCCGCTCCCGTCGTGCCCGTTCCCGGCTCCGGCTGCTTCGACGCTTCCGGTCTCGGTCCTTGTCCTTGCTTCGCTCCCTGGACCGACGCCGCTCATCCTTATCACGGCTTCGGGAGCGCCTCCGCCGGTCCCGAGAGCGGGAGCGTCGCCGTTCACGCTCCTTGTCTCTCTCTCGGCTCCGTTCTCTACGCTCCCGCTCACGGTCCCGGTCCCGGTCCCTGTGCGGAAGCGGGGAGGGCCCGGGCCTGGATGAAACAGAGGGGCAGTGGTGTGTGGCAGGGCTCCCCAAGTCACCAGCCCGGTCCCAGCAAACTAGTCGCCCAATCTTACCTCTCATCATAGCGGGATGTATCATCACGGCCTGAGTGCCGGATGTTCACGTCGGCCCCACCTCTTCTAGTACCACCAAGGCCGCCTCCTACAGGCAGGGCAAGTGAACATGGGTCAGTGTGGCCAGGAGCAGGGCAGCGAACAGTTGGAAGGAGGGGCCTCAGAGGGTAGGAAAACAAGCACCTCTGTTGATGGCCAGAAAGCTAACTAGTGTACATCACCTTTGTACTCTGTCTCAGGACAGCCATTATTTCACAGCCTGACACAACCTTCACTGGGTGCTACTTGCGAACACCCCTAATAAGGATGCACCTGATTCAACCTGTGCCCACTGCGTACATCACCTCTCAGGTCTTGTCATCCTCACTGGCATCACATTGGGCTCCCAATATGAAAACTGACCCACTTCAGAACTACCATACCCTCCCCTCAAGCCCAAACATCTCATGGAAAGTGCCACTGCCTCACCAAAGTGCTAGAAAACCTAAAGAACCACCACATCCAGCTTTCCAAGGCCAGAGCCATTTCCTGGATGCCCACTACCACAGGGTCAGCCACCAGCCCAAACCCCACTTCCTCAGCTCTTCCTGGCTGACAGTGGCCCTTTGCTCCACCATCAACATCTCTGCTGAGTTTCAAAGCTGCTATCCATGAGGTGACAACCAACTGCTGTCACCAGCAATAAGCACAGCACCTGGCCTAAAGAGGAAGATCTGGGGGAAGAGGCGGAGGTGTCAACTTCACTGCTCAGATAGGGAAACATTCTGACATTTGCTCCTGGCAACTTGGCAAAGGAGTGTGACTGGGACCGCCTCCTCGCTGCTTCAGATCCTGTCTCACAATGGTCTTCCATTGAGTGCCACACAAGGAAAACTCAACTGATGTGGTGATGTACACACTGATCCTAGCGCTCAGACTGAACCCAGGGCCTTCACACTGATCTCCAGCCCTTTATTCTTGTTTTGAGGTGAGTCTTACTAATTACCAGGCCTGAGCTAGGTTTGATCTTGCAATCCTCCTACTTCAGCCTCCCAGAGTGATGAACTACCAGCAGGCAGCAGCATATTATGGCTTTTCTCTCTTTTGAGAGAAGGTCTCACTGTGTAGGCCAGGCTATCCCTGAACTTAGGATCCCCTTGCCGTGGCCTCCCAAGTGCTGGGACTGCACACCTGAATCACATTTGTTTTCAACACCACACTCAGTTCCAAGTTTAGTTCTGAGACTAGCCACCTTGACTGAGATGGCAAATGACAAACAGAGGCTGCCAACATCTTGCTCTTGACTACAGCCCTGGCACAAAACTGGTGACCCAGCAGGTGCTTGCTGAGCCAATGAATAGATGAACAAATGAGCAAGACAAGAGCTGAGGAGAAGCAGACAAGCAGGTGTCTTCTACAAGCCCTTTTAAGTCTACTGGCCAAGGTGGTCACCAGATGCAGCAAGTTCAAAGAGGCTGCAGACTGACTCCCATTGTCCAAGATGAGGAAAGAATAGAACAGAGGCACCCGCAAGCCAGGTCAGTGCTCACCTATGGCCAGTCACGCAGAGAGGGCAGCCATAACGAGAGAAGATGAGTCAGAAACAGACGGAGGCATGAAGAGCACAGAGCAGGCAGCAAAGGGTACAGAAGAGAGGAGAGCAATGCCACAGGGCACAGAACCCAGGCACTCAGCAGACACAATTGCTCACCCAGCCGCCGGGGCCTCCAGCCCTTCACGGTTCGGCCCCTTTCCACATCCACAAGGACTCTCCTGCCATCAATCTTCTTGCCATCTGCGTGTTTGTAAGCGGCTGCAACAGACGTGGGGAGGGGGCGGGGAAGGAGTCCCCAGAGGGTTCTCTAGTCAGGATAGAGCCCCATGCTATAGCGTCCCCACCCCATAGACCATCATGGCACACGCACACACACACAGCCACCAGACAGCCAGGCACCTGACAGCCACTGACCCTCTCCAGACCCAGGGAGGGGCCTGCTCCATCTCAGTGCCTGCTTCCTTCTCAGTACCCCCCATCACGACTGGGGGTGACACCCACCCCAACATCACAGCACCCCAAGATGCCAGGCCTTTCTCCCTCCCACCAGATGGAGCAGCCCTCTCCTGCCAGGCGGCCAAAGTTGCTGCAAAGAAACTGGAGGTTAACTTAACACTGGACTCTGCTGTGGGGGAGGAAACTCCCCCACAACCCCAGGCATGCACCCTAAAACATCATTGCTGGGGCAGGAGGCCCAATTCGGCCATTCCATACCCCAGTTAACGCCAGGTTTTTTCTCTTGTATGTTTTTTCGGGGGAGGAGGTCGAGTGGATAAACAGACAGAACAGAAAATAAACCAGAGGGAGGTGGGAGAAATCCTCAGAAAATACTAGGGAGCAGAAAGGCAGGTTATGTGCTCCCAGGGGGCCTGGAAGGGGCCCCCAGCAGGGGAAGTGAAGGGAGGCTGGGCAGACGTGCGATGCTACTGAAAAATCCCTACCTTACCTGAGACCACTGACCCTGTCACTACTCACCCTGCCCCATTTTTCCCCTCCATACCCCAGCTCATCATGTGCCGGGCACAGCCCCGGCCTGAGCCCATCAGGGAAATGTGAGAAGCAGAGGAGGGGCCAGGGAGGGACCCACACTGCTCTCGGGCAGGACAGTACAGGGCAGGCTCAACGCCCAGCCTGTAATCATGGGGGGAGGGCTATCAGGAAGGCCAAAAAGTTCTGACCCCTCCCCAGCCCTGGCCTAGGGGACTGTCCTCAACCAACCACAATAACCCTGGCCCGCCCCTGCCCGCTCCCCCCCAAATAACAACCAGAGGAAGAGAAAAAGGTGCCATTTACCGATGCCGGCCTTGCGGGTGTCCAAACCGAGCGGGATGGGGGGGGCCCGGCAACTCCTGGGGGCCTGGCGAGGAGGCGGGCTTCCCGGGGGGGGGACACGGGACGCTTACCTGGAGCCCCCAAGCTTACCTGAGTACTCGCAGACCCCACCCCCACCACCATGGGGTCAGCTAAAGCTACAGGGAGGGGAACCTGGGGGGTCCTGGGAGCCCCAAAGGGAGAGCCACACCTCCTGCACCACCTGGAAACAGGCTGCGGAAGTGGTGGACTGGACCCCCACAAACTCACAGAAGTGAGTAACACTGCAGCTGGGCCTGGAAAGCACAGGGCCTATCTTGGTGGAATTTGCAAAGATGGCTGGGAGGCCTCGAAACACTCGTCATCCTCACCAATTCCTGATACAGTCACACTCACGAGGCACAGGCCTTCCCATCTCGGTTCTAGGAATTGCTTTCCCACCTTGACTCCACAGCCCTCCCACCAGCACTGCAGCCCTCAGGCTGGCACACAGGGAACACACTCCAAGCTCCGGAGGCGCAGTGTAGCCCGTGCTCTGAGAAGGGGCCACTTAGCCCCTGAGCCCAGAGGAGGCTAATGGGGAAGGAGTGCAAGGACCAGGATCTAGCCAAGCAAAGAACTCTGCTTGGATTGTGTCCCAAACCCAGGAAAGGCCCAACCCAGGAAGAACAGCAAAGAAAATGTGTCATTGTGTCCATCTAGGCCTCTCTCTTTCTTTCCCTCTCTTCCTTAACCAGACAGTGGCAGGTTCTAAATAACCAATTACACCTTCAGCATTGGCAGCCTGCATCTTTATTCCTCCCTCGGCCCTGTCCTGTGCTCTCTGGGGGGTTCCTGGCCACTCCTGAAAATGGCTGGGCAACACAGCCAGCCCCCTGAGAGGCTTCAACCATAGTAAGAAGACCAAAAAGGTGCAGCACCTCGAAACTAGCCAAAGATTCTCCAGGGCCACCACAGTAACAGCCCCTCAGAAAGGTATTCCAGAGCTGAAGGGTTCCGCTTGGAACCCTGGCCCTCACACCCACCTTCAGTACTCCTGCACCTCACTGGTATCAGGAAGCCTGGGAAGGAGGACTGAGTGGAGTCCATTTGGACAGCCAGCTGCCTTTCCCAGCGAGGTCCACCCCGTCTCTCATGGGATCAGCCAACTACTGGAGAGTGTATGGACTGGGCAAGGAAGGACAATGGGCACCCAAAATTAGGAAAGGGCTGTGGGTGCGGGGAGGCTGAGGGGCGACCAGGGTGGGAACAGGGACGGCTCACTGCTCCTGAGCTGCCTGGCTAAGCTGGACTGGTGTGCGGTGCTGAGTGATCTTACCCATGATACAAACCCTTATACCAACCATACACTGAGGTGTTGTAAGGGGAGCGTAAGCATCAGCTGCAAGCCAGCTGCGTGGTGGCTGCAGTGACAATAAGAACAGTCAATTAATACTGCGGCCCCTGGACACGCCGCAGCCCTGCCCGCCCCCACCCGCCCATCCCTGCCCCTGTGGGCGCCGCGCAGCCTCAAGGGGGCTCTGGAGCTGTGGGGGGAGCGCCAAACACGCCCACTGGGCCTGCTGCCCCACAGCTCGGAGGGACAGGGTGGGGGCTGGGGTGGGGAGGCAGAGGGTCAGGGTGGCCCAGCCCCAGCTCTACTGGGGGGAAGCGAGGGCAGATTCAAAGGCCAGTCTTCATGTAGCCTGGCCGCCCCCAGCCCCTGGCAGGGGAATAATGGGGAAAGTCTCCCTGAAAATCCGACCCCCTCCCCCCACCTCCACCTGGCCCCAAGCCCCTACCAGTTCCCTCCTTGCCCCTGAGGTTCAACGTGTGGCACTTACCTCCCCGGGCTCACACACACACACACATGTTGTGGGGGATTTGGTTTTTGTTTTTTTAAAAAACACACACATATATATATATATATATAAAAAAAAAAGATATATCAGAAACAGAGGGAGAAGGAGAAGAGACGTTGCTAATGTCAGGTGCTGGCAGGGAGGGGGACAGACGATAGGGAAGGGTGGGGCAGCAGAGAAGTGAGAGAAGGCAGCAGGAGGGCAGAGGCAGAGGTACTCACAGTGCATGTCCCGCTCATGCTCATACTCAATGAAGGCGTAGCCACGGGGCTTCCCCGAGCGCTTGCTGTAGACCATGTGTATCTGCAAAGAAGGGCCAGACGAGCATGTCTCCCACATGCCAGGCCTTCAGACCTGCCCTCTACCCCTCCAGTGCTCCCAGTGGCTCACACTCTAGCTCTAAGGAAAGCAAAGGACATGGTACTAGAAGGGCATGCAGAGGACGCTTGGAGAAAAAAGGACATTTACTTAAGCAGAGAACTAAAAGCTCAGCAGGGTGAAGAGTAAAGTGTCAGATTATGAGTGTGACAGAAGTCACTCCAAGGAGTGGGAAGCCATGGGAGGGACTTTAGTGGGGACGGAATATATTCCAATGGGGAGGTGAGGCCACAAAAGTGAGCAGGTACCAAGAGCCCCCAAACATAACCAATAAAAGGCTGGGTACGGACTCTGAGGAACTGATAGGAATGCAGAGCAAAAAAGGGTCAATGTGGATAAGCCACTTGGAGCTCGGATTAAAACAGAGGAGCTCCAGGGCAAGAGAAGAAAGGGTGTCACAGACACATCCCACATGTACAGGGCAGAAAGAAGGCACAGGAATGTAGGGCACCAAAAACGGGTCTTACTACAGGGATGCCAGCAAGGGATGGACATTGGGCAAAGGTACGCAGGGCCACAGAGTAAAGGACCTAGAGGTCCAAGATGGAGAATCTGAACCTCTGTCCCACATGCTAAGGAGCCATGGAAGGCCATGAGCAGAGGCAATGAGGTCGTCTCTGGGTGTCAGACCTCTCTAGGATCACGTGGAAGAGGGACTAGGTGAGGGACAATGGTCTAGACAGGACTTGGAACAGAGGGTGAGGATGAACCAAAAAGATAAGCATAATGTGTTGGTGCCCAAAGGATGTCCACCTGTCCTTTCACATCACTGCCCCTCAATGTCTGTCCTAAGCTCACTCTGTCCTAAGACTTGACTGCTATAATTCTGCAGGCTCCAAAATCCAAGTCAGTAGAAGTGGGATTAAAGGAAATGGGTCAGAGGTCAGAAACAGGAGGGAACTCAGTGGGGGCCAGTGACAGGGGAATGTTAGCAGACCCTAACACATCCAGACTCAGCAGCTCATGTGTTCCTCTGAGGGCATGCACCTTCCCAGAGAAGGGAAAAGGTGCAAAGTTCCTACATAACTTCAGTTAAAGGGAAAAATGTCAAATATACAAAGTTTTGCTCTAAAACAGGAGCCAGAAGACCTAGCACAGTGGGGAACACCTACAATCCCAGCACTCAGCAGCTCAAGCAGCTTACATAAGTTCCAGGCCAGACTAGTCCATAGTGAGTTCAAGGCCAGCCTAAATTACCTGGCAAGAAGCTGTCTCAAAAAACACCAGTTAATACAATAAGAAGAATAAAAAAGGAACTGGAAAGTTTTCAGTAAAGGGTCAACAAGCACATCCTCAGCGTTGAGGGTCACATAGTCTGTCATAACCCAACTTTGTCTTCCAATGGTAGAAGCCAAATAATATGGAAATTAACATGTTTGCCTATGTATTCACAAAACCACATTTACAAAGCGCCAAGTGTACAGTTTGCCAACATCTGCTCTCTGTCAACTAAGAGTCATTCATTACTTCTTATTCTCCTCCTACTACTTAGGCTGGAGAAGAAGAGAAGTCCTGCAATGGAGGTGCTAACCGCAGGGGTATGAGGCCAACGCTCCCCACGGCCAAGCTACTGCCCATCACACACCCCACACACTTCCCAGTTCCAACTCTTTTACTCTGACCCACTTACTCTTTTGATGGGTCCATACACTTCAAACTCTCTTCGAAGTTTGGATTCTGTTGTGTCATAGTTCTACAAAGAAAGTTTCAAAGTTAAAAGGAGAAGAAAGCTGTCCTGAAGCCTTTGGGCCGAGGCCCCATACAAGTCCGCAGTCCTGTGAGACTCACCACTCTGGCCACAAAGAGAGTCTTGAAGGCATCTCCCTGAGCATTGGGATCATTGTGTGGGTCCCCTGTGCAAAGAAGACATTCCATAAGGTTTCTGTAGCTAGAGGTACAAAGATAGATACAGGCAGATGGACAGAAGCTATGGAGACAAAAACCACTGGGAGAGGCCCCCACTAGAGGAAAATAGGTTACCTGGCAACCCTGAGCATATTCCTCTGGTTTCCCTAAAGCAGCAGCCTTTCTTGGAATAACTAATTACAATTAGGCTGATCAAGTGAGGTGACTTCAAGCTGAAAGGGAATGGCAGGCCTGAGTGGCAACCTGAATGCCATTATAATTCCATATCCCCTACAAGTCCCACCCCTTCCAAGTGCAGTAAGTTCAATGGGGCCTCCCTGGAAAGATAGCCTCCTCTGCAAGGCTGAGTTCACTCCTTCCTTCCCTTAAACAGGGCCACACTGCCACAGAGTGGACAAAGACTGCAACTACAGCTCAGCGAATCCTGAGACATGTGTTGGGGTTACAAGTGTGTACCCAGCAAAATAAAATTTTAGATTAGATGCATATAGCCCAGCATGTGTGAGACCCTGGCTTTAATTCCTAAAACTACCAAGAAAGAAATTCCTAGTTGGTTATGGTGAGGCTGAAGAAGGCTGGAGTATTACCAAACTCAAGTGCAGAGTGGCCCAAGTTAAAGACACTGACCCAAAACAGTTTTAAAAAAGGGTCTGGAGGGGCCGGGGAGTTAGCTCAGTGGTTCCGGCGCCTGTCTCGCAAGCGCAAGGACCCGGGTTCGATTCCCTGGTAACCACATAACAATACTGGGTGTGGAGACTCACGCCCAGCAGCAACCAGTACCACATACCACAGTGCCGGGCGTGGTGGCTCACGCCTGTAATCCCAGCACTCGGGAGGCAGAGGCAGGAGGATTGTGATGTGAGTTTGAGGCTGAGCTCAGGGCCAGCCTGAAATGCAAAGCGAGACCCTGTCTCCAAAAACCTAAAAAAAAAAAAAAAGGGTCTGGACTATCCTTCTGTGCAGAGACCCAGGTTCAATCCCCAGTACTGAAAAATTTTTTTAAAAATGTTAAATAAAGGAGAAAGAGAGACAAGCTGGAGCTCCCTAACATTGCCTATGCTGAACTCAAACTTGCATCCTTCCACTTTAACCTTAGTAGCTGGGGTTACCAGTAACTTTTAATGAATTTCTTTAAAAAATAGAAGTCTAGGGCTGGGGATTTGGCTCAGTGGTTCTGGCGCCTGTCTTGCAAGTGCAAGGACCTGGGTTCGATCCCCGGTAACCACATACCATACTGGGCGTGGAGACTCAAGCCCAGCAGCAACCAGTACCACATACCACAGTGCCGGGCGTGGTGACTCACACCTGTAATCCCAGCACTTGGGAGGCAGAGGCAGGAGGATTGCTGTGATGCAAGTTGGAGGCTGAGCTGAGGGCCAGCCTGAACCCCAAAAGTGAGACCCTGTCTCAAAAAACCTTAAAAAAAAAGAAGTCTAAGGCCAAATTTAAAGGAGTAACTACCTGGCAGTAATTGATGGAAATTTTCAAAGACAAACATCTTGGGTTGTACAGTATTCCCCTATAGCACCAACTTCCTTGCTATACCACATCCTTTTGTGCTGCACCTTTTTTTTTTGCCCAGGTCCCTCAAGTTAAGCTGCTCACTCTCTTTCATCCAATAAATATTTACAGAGCATCCATTATGTACTTAGTACTGATGCAAGTGCTAGGGACTTGGCAATAAACAAGAAAGATCTCTACCCTCAGAGCGCCGATGCATGAATGCCAGGAGTGAGCAACGAAAATGAAATCATAAATCACATCTGATGAGCTCACGGAGGTAAGGAAACAGCAGATTCTAAATGGAAAAGGCGGCAAGACCTCACTGAGCTGGCCACACACATCTAAAGATACAATGGTGTCGGGGCCGGGGAGTTAGCGCAGTGGTTCCAGCACCTGTCTTGCAAGCGCAAGGGCCCGGTTCAATTCCCCGGTAACCACATAACAATACTGGGTGTGGAGACCCACACCCAGCAGCAACCAGTACCACATACCACAGTACCGGGCGTGGTGGCTCACGCCTGTAATCCCAGCACTCGGGAGGCAGAGGCAGGAGGATTGTGATGTGAGTTGGAGGCTGAGCTCAGGGCCAGCCTGAACCACAAAGCGAGACCCTGT
>PVIR01004834.1:0-70845 GCA_004026965.1 Petromus typicus | reverse complement strand
TTCCACAGGGATTGTGTCAGTCTACACTACCACTAACAGTAGAGAAAGTTTCCTTTTTTCCCACACCCCTACCAGCATTTGTCATTGGTTGGTATCTTGATAACAGCCATTCTTCTTAGAATGAGGTGGATTCTCAGTGTTGTTTTAATTTGCATCACAAGAATGTCTAATGATGCTGTACAAGAAATTTAGAGAAGATCTAATGCCACTACTCCTCTGATTCTTTAATCAAATTGAAAAGGAAGTGATACTCCCACAGTCATTCCTGGAAGGAAGCATTATCCTGATACCAAGACCAGAAAAAGACCCAAACAAAACAGAGTATTACAGGCAAATCTCTCTAGTGAACATAATAGATGCAAACACACTCAGTAAGATATTGGCAAACAGAATGTAGCAAATCATCAAAAAGGTTATGCACCAAGTAGGATTCATCTCAAGGATGCAGAGATGGTTGAGCACCCACAGCTCAATAAATGTAGCACACCATATCAACAGAGCCAAAGACAACAGTCACATGATCAGCTCAGTCCATGGAGAAAAAGCACTTGACAGAATCCAATACCCATTCATGATTTAAAAAAAACAAACAAACAAACTATAGAAAATTGGAATAGATGGTCTTTATCTCAATTTAACACATGCTTTGGAGGGTGGAGGAGGATGGGACATAATGGGATGTTTGGCCAGGAGAGGTTTTGCAAAAGAAACCACAGTTGATTATCTGAAATGTGAATTTTGTGTGGAGAATATCCTTTGGAAGGACAGGCATACTTTCATAAAAGGAGTCTGAGGAGTTAGATTAGTTCTAAACTAATAAGTCCTGTACTGTGTGATTTGAGTAGGATACTTGTTTAAGATGAAGTTAGTAACCCATTTTTTAGGATTGCTAGGAACATCAGAGATGGTGTATTTAATATCTATCTCTATGTTAAGTGTTTAACTTTTCAAATAGGGCTCCTCATATTCACTAAGACCATTCACAATACTTATATGACACCTCTTGACCAGACAATCTGAAGTTACTTCCCACCTCAACCATGCTCTTTGTTTGTTTATCTTGTTTACATAAGATACTAGTCTCTTCCTGGAAGATAAGATCTGTGAAGGCAGATATTTATCTTGTTTACTTCTATATTTCAGAGCCCCAGGTGATGGTTAATAAATATCATTCTCACTAAGGTCAGACAGCTATGTAAGGTCATCACAATCCATAGAAATTGTGCCTCTGTAGTTTAGGGTTTATTAACAGAGCTAAGGAGATGAAATAAGAAGCAGACTCAAGGCTGTGATTATAAGAAACTAGAGTTTGTCTTTACATGGTAGAAGTTTCGGTAGGTTTTAAATAAGAAGCAAAGTTCACCTTGTAAGTAGGCATTGTGAGCAGAAAGTGGCAGATTGTTGGCACTGTGAAGTAAGGAACACTAAAGCCTGTCCTCCTCTGGCTGGGAGGAAATTCTTTTTCTAGTATATTTCCTCTATTCTTTTGTCATATGGAAGAAATGTCCTGTATATTTGGAAGGAGTTCCATGGACTCTGTATTCCAGTCAAAAATTGTTCAACTTCTCCATCAAGAAAGTAGAATCATAACTATTTATGTAACCATATTCTTTTTTTTTTTTTTTTTTTAGGTTTTTTGAGACAAGGTCTTACTTTGTAGTTCAAGCTGGCTCTGGGCTCAGCCTCAAACTCACATCACAGCAATCCTCCTGCCTCTGCCTCCCGAGTGCTGGGATTACAGGCATGAGCCACCACGCCCGGCACTGTGGTATGTGGTACTGATTGCTGCTGGGCATGAGTCTCCACACCCAGTATTGTATGTGGTTAACCAGGGATCGAACCCGGGCCCTTGTGCTGCAAGACAGGCGCTGGAACTACTGAGCCCAATCCCTGGCCCAATGTAACCATATTCTTGTAAAATTGTTTCACGTAGGATCATGAAGTATTGAGGTGAAACCACTTACAGTTCTGTAGGCAGGAAAAGGAGAACAACTGATTGTAAAACAACTGACTTCCAGGACTATGTATCTTCTACTGTACTCCACTATCTTCCCTTTCTGTAAACATTTTGTCTGATGTGTCCCACAGTTAACATTCTGTCAGGACTGTTATAAGCTTGTGGTCTTGGACTCTGACTGGCTCAAAGATGAGCTCTTGACCCAAGCAAGGGTTATTAGAGTAGGAGATGAGATTCCTGGGGATGGCCATAGAAATATCTAGGTATTTCAGGCTATGCTGGTTAAACTTAGTTTTTTCAACTTTATTGGCTTGTGTACTTCCTGGCAGATTAGTAAAGCATACTTCTGGGTGTTTCTGGGTGAGTTGCAGAGGAATGATGTTTGTATCTATTGCTGGCCCCCTGCCCTTTTCTTCTTTCTTGTTTTGTTTACTGGCTGCCAAGAATTCTGCCCCTGTGTTTTATTTTGGAGCCAGGTAACATGAACTGAATCCTCTGAAACCATTAGCTGGTAAATGATTCCCTATGCTAAATTATAGGTATCAGGTATTTGGTTCCAGCAATGAGAAAGCTAACTATTATGAGTTAAATGCCATTAATTAAATGAGTGGATTTGACAAGCTATATTTATATCTTGCCAAATGGAATTGACAATTGAAGTGAGAATGATAAGGATAGGAATTTTACAATTTTATGATACATTGACTTCCTGAAAAATCTTTGGGAGTTGAAGATAGAATGAGCAAGAGCTGTTTAGTTATTTGCTGGATGACGTTAAGTGGCAAAGAGAAGTGCAAAGTCATTAGTAAAATGTGGTCATCCCAGTACATATTCCCAAGCAAATATTTGCTTGTGATAGCTCAAATACTTACTTAGAAAGCCTCCTGATGACAAGGAAAGTACAAAGAGATCCGGTGTTCCCTTTACCTTTTTCTCTTTGGAGGTTCTGATCAATGGTGGACACTCACAAAAACCCACGGCCATACCGGAAATAACTTTGTTTATTAGGAAAGGATAATTCTCTAACTTCCCAAATATGATGTTTCTCTTAAATTCAATGATAGAACCTAAGTCTTGAGACTGAAATCAGGTTTTTCTTTAACTTAGTGGAAGTGACCAAACCTCACTAAGAAGCTGAGTCTCTGTTAATATTTGGGAGAAATCCTGGAATAAAGGACAAACAGGCCCAGTATACCCAGAAGGGTCATGAAACATGGACAAGATTTCACGTGATACATGGGCCTTATCCTTAACACAGTGACTCAAACTATTAGTGAAATATTTTCTAATGACTGTCATAGTTAAGTCTTGATATTTAGCCCAAAGTTAGTCTTTAGAGGCCCAAACATCTATGACTATTGTTTTGCACTTTTAATTTGCCTTTTATTGTAGAAGTTAAAGCTTGTTCCTAAAAATATGGAAATAAGAAAGTGACAGAATTGGAATAGAATTGTAGCAAAAACACCTTGGTGGCAAGTGTAGAACAGGTTAGAAGGTGTCTGTTGTGAATTGAATTGTGTCTGTTTTTAGAAAACTGTTGAATTTCTAACCTAGAGTAGCTCAGAATGTGACTCTTCAGAAAGAGGGTCATTGCAAAAGTAATTATCTTTGTAATTAGCCATAATTGAGTCAAGTAGGCCAATATTCCAACATGACTATTATTCTTCTAAAAAGAGATAGACATGCATGGGGGAAGGTAATATGAAGAGAGACCAGTAGACGATGGGCATCTGCAAGCCATAGAAAAGACCTCAAACAGAGCCTTCTCTTACACCCATCAGGAGGAGTCGATTCTGTTGACATATTCATGTCAGGCTTCTGATTTTTCAGGGAAGACTGTGAGATAATAAATTTCTGATTTTTAACTTAATCCAGTTTTGTTATAAGAAGTGACTGGAGAAAAGGACTGATGAAAGTTGAACTAAAGTGGTGGGCTGGGATGTAGAGGAAAGAATTCAAAAGATTCAAGATGTAGAATTGATAGTACTTAGTTCATAACTGTATATGAGGCATTAACACTGTAGTTAAGACAGGTCTAGATTTTAGTCTTGATTACTACTTACAGATATGAATTTCAACAAGCAATTCATCTTTTGTTTGTTTGTTTCAGTTGCATCTACAGACTAAGAATCCTAATAGTTGCCTTGATGTCTAATTTTATGCATCAGCTTGACTGGGCTATCGGATGCCCAGATAGCTGATGAAATATTATTTCTGGATGTGTCTGTGAAGGTTTCACAGATGATATCAGCCTTTGAATCAACAGACTCAACAAAAAGACCTCCGTCCCTCTTGTCTATGTTTTTGGGCATAATCCAATTTGTTAAGGCCCTGCATTGAACAGAACCTGATGAACGCAAGTTTCCTTTTCTTGTTTGGCTGGGAAATCTGTCTTTTCTTGCCTTAGACACTAGCGCACGTGGCTTTCAGGCCTTCAGAAGCACACTGGGATTTATACCAGTCGCTCCTCCGGTTCTCAAACTTTTGGATTCAGTCTGAACGACGTCACTGAATTACCTGGACCCCAGCTTGAAGGTGACAAATTGTGGTATTTCACATCCTCTTTAATCACATCAGCCAAGTTCCATAGAACTTCACCAAGGTAGAAAGACAAAGACAGATGGACAGAAATGGATTTTGGTTCTGACTGACAATTTCTGTCTCAAGCTGTGATAACAATTAGACAAGAGGATAAATTATAATACTCTTATTACTCTGGTATGCTCATCTCGGTAAATAATCAATGTATACATTTTTAAATATATGAGTAGTATGAAAAGGAGTTGAGAAAAACTCATATTTCTTTTTTAGCTATCAGCTTGATATTATTTAATACAAGAAAAAAATACTGAAGAAAAACTGATGAGAGACAGGGTAATAAATTCAGTTTTAATTAAATTTCAAATATACAAACAAATTACACATTACTACCAATACACTGTCTTACCTTTTTGTGTTTACTTTTATGAAGTTAAAGTTTTTCCATTAATAAAAATATTAATATTGTTCATTGAGGATAATCTTACATAGAAAAGGAAATGAGGACCATTGTGTTGTTATGTTATTAGAGGAAAGAATTCCAAAAGTTATATTTGTTTTAAACTGTTTTTAAAAATCAATACTGACTGAACTGGCTGTTACTCTGAGACAGAAGCATTGATTTTTGACAATTTGACCAACAATTATTTCTTAATTAACCTGGGTTATCAGTTTAGGATTACTGTCTTGGATGAATGATCTTCAATGTGATGATATATCAACAAACAAATTGAGTGATCTGATGGAAATTATCCTAGGCCAGGTTTTAGTTGTAGGGATACCAGGTAAAAATATAAGAAATCCAGTAAATTTGAATTTCAGGTGAACAAAGAATATTCTTTAAGAGTAAATATGGCTCAGATATTGCACTGACCATATTTCTATTCAAGATCTGTTTATCTGAAATTCAAACTACACTAGTGTTGTGCAGTTTTATTAAATATAACAGCCCTATGCCATGTTCCTGCTGATGGAATGGGCTTCTGTGGGATACCTGAAAACAAGTTAGGTTCGTAATCATTTTGATTTGTGGTAAAACTTGCCTAATACCTCACCCATCTTATTTCTCGAGAGACTTTCTTAGGCTTAGGGATTCACAGTTAGTAATTAAATTACAATTATATAAGCAAGTACACTGTTAGGGAATGCTTCAGATGATAGTGTTTAATATATGCAGAGGCTGAAAACATCAACCATATGTACAGTGTGGTATTTTTAAATTTTTTATCTTTATTGGTACATTAAATATACACATCATGATTGCACCCCATAATGGGGATTTGTACCAGTATAAGACACAACTTAATTCTCATTTTTTTCCCATAGCCCTACCCACCCTACCCCCCCATATACATAAAATTTGTTTCCTTACTTTTTTGTTACAATCCCAACATTTCCCCCCTTTTCAGTGTGGTATTTTTACAGTCATCTATTTAACACAGTAATTTTCTGTACTTTATCCATACTGATGAATAAACTAATAAAATGAGTATTTCTTGCTTCATGAAGATGACGAGCCTCTGTAGTGTGCTTACCTTTTTGTAATGTTTCCATATAAAATTGAGTAATGGCAACCTAAGTAACAAAATCACAAACTATTTTTTGAGGTAGTAGTGACAATTTAAACAACTGAAGCTGAGATGGGACGAAATATCATGTGATTTAAGTTTAGGCTCTTTGTGGGGCCTGTTTATCTTTCTTTCAATGCATTTACTATGGTGCCTTTTAAATTTCTAAAGAAGATGCCACAGGACCTTTTGCTTTGACCTAAACACTCAGAATCTAAGAATGGTCCATCTGAGGAGAATGGAAAGTTTTGGTTGCTTATGAGGCATGTGTAATTTTGTTTGCTGAAGAAATTTTAATGATTAGTTTGTGCTTGTTCACTTAAAGGAATGAGGTATTTTTATTATCAGGAGAGTGACCTTGAGTTTTGAAGATCATTTATCTTCTGACTTTCTATGACTTTCTAGGAAGTAATCATGCCAAGATAATAACTTCCTTCATTTCTCCTAAATACTTACTTATGTACTTTACAAATGGTTATTAGTTATCTTAAAACTTGAGGTAAAGTAAAAATACAAATGAATTGAGTTTCACCTCCTAGGAGAATGAAGTAGTGTCAGTAATTCCAGGACAATAACATCTCTAAGAAACTTAAGGTGATTTATTTGCAAAAGTCTAACTTGAATTCTAACTTTATTCTTTGAAAAAAATGAGATACAGCAAAAGTTTTTATCCTCACTGTCTTCTCATTAGCGTGTGATCCCAGAACTTTCAGCTTTCTCTTACCACCTCCAGGGACATCTGTGAGCAGAAGTTTTCTTTGGCTTCAGCCAGTGGACCACCCCCTCAGCTCTCCTGTTTCTGTTCTTTAGCATTGAAGTTCAAAGGAAGATGGACAGGGGAACAGATGTACCACAAAAGCCAGTCATGTTCTGAGGGAAGGTTGTGACACCCTGATAAGCTGGGGGACTTTGGGAGCATTTGGGAGGAGTTCATATCCAATGTCACAAATCAGGGCAACTTTTCAAAGGAAGTGACTTCAGAACTGAACGAAAGCCTGAGTATGACCTGATAGTGAGGATGGGAGTCCAGTTGGAGGAAAGTGTGGGTAGCAAGAGCCAAAACATGAAGATCCCTAATTAGAGTTGAAATCAGTTTAATTTGCTAACCAGAGTTTTCTAACACATGAAACAGAATTTTATAAATCATTTTTAAAAGATAATTTTTTATATAAGAGCTTTGCTGAAGAACTGATCGTGAGTTTCATACTGTAGGGAGCATAATACAATTCATGCTTTTTGAAAGACATCCTGGCTTCAGTATAGAGAATGGCCTGGAGGGGAAAAATGAGAATTTCCAGTAATCCCGATGACCAAAGCTAGGAAATTGGCTACAGGAATGGAAGACACTGAGTAGATTCAATAAGCTTTTAAATGGCAGGGTTGACTTCATAGAAGAGTGTATCATATGGGGAATGAAATGAGGAAAGCTGTAGAATGATATACAAGTGTCTGGCTTTGGAAGTTATTTGGGTAAAGTGTGATGGAGTCAAAAGTATAAGAACAGATGTGTATGGGGGGGACTAAAGAAGAGATAATAAGTCCAATTTGAGACATATTTTAGGTACTTATGTTTAATGAATTCATTTATTTAGTCAATAAATATTTATATTCTCTTAATTACATGACAGACAACATAAGAGTGTTTCAGAGTAGAGCAGGGTATATACCCTTTTAAAGATCGAATGGAAAATGTATACAAATTATCATACAATAAAACAAATAAATATATAAAATCATCCTGAGCACAGAATGTGGTTGATATGAGCATACTTGCATATTAATTAGTTTCAACATAAATGGAGAAACACAGATTTTTTAAAAAATTATCTTTATTGGTACATTAAATATACACATCATGATTGCACTCCATAATGGGGATTTGTACCAGTATAAGACACAACTTAATTCTCATTTTTTCCCATAGCCCCACCCACCCTACCACCCCCCCCATATATATAAAATTTGTTTCCTTACTTTTTTGTTACAATCTCAACATTGGAGAAACACAGATATTAAGAAGGCACAGCACTGCCTGCTCACAGCCTGCCCGTCTTTGGTCCGCTTTGTCTTTCCTGAAATATCCAAAGTACCTGCTCCTTTCTCACTCCCAACACAAAATTCACCAAAGGAAAGAGACTCACCTTTCCCCTATGTCCAGCTGCAGGTGGACCATGTATTTTGCCTTCCCATTCTTCCATAGCAACGAGCTCTCCCCACTCCTCCCACGGTCAGATTCTCTCCTCACAAAAAGAAGCTGCCCCCCTCGGGCAGACTCAAAGGCATTGTGTAACAGAACCAGCTTTGCAATAAAGCTTCTCCTTTGATTGCATTCATTCTTCCACCTAGGCTTCATATTTTCCTCTTTCTCTGTATTATGAAAAAACTTTCTAAAATGGCATCATCTGTTCTTGGTTCTCTACTTCCTCGGCAGTCATCTTCTTCATACCTCATGACAAGTGGATTTTGTCCCCATTACTCTACTGTTACCTCCTTTCTCAAGGTTACCTACTTCCACCTTGTCAAGCCAGCAGTCAGTTGTGGCCTCATTGTACTTTTGCTTTAGTTTGGTTGCCACATCTTTCCTTCTTAAATTCTCTCTACCTAGCTTCGTAGGCAACCCATTCTCCTGAGTTTTCTACTGTCCTTGATCTCCTTTGCTGACTCTTTACTCACCTTTCCTTGTGTGTGATTCTAAATATAGATTGCTCTTTGAGGATCTCATGAAGTCCTGTGACTTTTTTTTCTTGTGACATAGGGTCTCACTCTGCAGTTCAGGATGGCCTTGAACTTGCAGCAATTCTGCTGTCTCAGCCTATTCCAAGTGCTGGGTTACAGATCTGTGTCACCATGCCGGGCCAGTCTTAGAACTTTATATGTCATATATATTCTGATAATTTCAGAATTTGTGTCTACAGCCTCAACCTTTTTAAGCTACAGACTCATATATCCAGTTGCTTATCTAGCACTTTCAGTTGGCGACTCAGCTGGCAGCAGAACCCTTGGTGCTCTGTGTCCTCGCGCTTCATTGTTCGTGTGCCCACCACACATGCCCCTTACTCTTCTCCTTCCCATTAAATCCCTCTATTCATCTAGACATCATGGTTTAAAAAAATATGAGGATGCATTCATTCGTTAACATCCTCTTTCCTTTACATTTCTCACATTCGGTAGGTCTTTAGAATTCCTTCTTTAGATTCTATTCACAATCTAATTAAAATGAATGGTACTACTTCTCTCATCCAGCCTAAGCTACTACTGTGGATTAGTTCTTCCCTCTACCTTCTATAGGTATTTTATATATCCCAGGATTTTTCCTGCCTCTAATCTTGTTCCTACTTCCTTCTCCTTCTATAATCCCTTCTCCACATAGTACACAGGATAATCTAAGAATTTTGCCCCATGTTTAGAACAAAACTCACTTTGCTGTTACCATCAGGGTCCCATGTGACCATCTCCACCTCCTTCTCCTTCATTTTGTACCATTTCCTCCTGATGTTCTAGTATCTGGTGAAGAGAAATGAAACAAGTGGAGCACATTGTAGAGAACAAACGAACAAGATTTGCTGATGATTTGGTGTAGATGACAAAGACACAGTAGAGTGAGAAGAAATCATAGCTTGTTGGTCTGAACAACTGAATAGATAGCAGTTTGCAAAAGTCTGACTCTAAAATAAATGGAAACAGAAATTTCTGTAAGTTAGAAAAAAAAATACCTGTTTTTGCTTGCTTTTGTCATGGAAGAAGATAATAAGAAGTAATTTCCAGAATGGAATTTGTAAGTAACTGATTATAATTGAAAAAAAATCAGTCAAAGAACAGATTTACTAAAGGAGACTATTAGGGAGGAGAAAAGGATTCAGAGGCTGGGGTTCAAGAGTAACAGAGAGTGGAAGTGATCAAAGCATGTTACATGCATGTATAAATATGCCAAAAAATTATTCAACATAACTAACAGATAAGCACAAACACAAAAATACAGATTCATAAGAACAGTACTTATAAAACTAATATATTTATTTTAAACTAAGAACACATATACATAGTCTTTTTATGGAGGGCCAAGATATTTTCTTTGAATATGGATCTATTAACTAGAGTTCTCATTCTCTTCCTTTTATTAATCATACTGATAATGGATTATGTAGAACTTCAAGTTCTGATTTCTGTAATCTGGAGCTAATGCTCAAGTTCATATGTGAAAAAAAAATCTAAGGAAAACTTCCTTGGTGTTTACAAATTTCCACAGTTGTGGGGAAATTGATTTGCATGTGATTGAGACTCTTACTTAGCAACCAATCAGACAAAAATTGTTTAGGATAGCTGAAGGCATAACTCTTCTAGATTATTTTCTCTATCTCCTCTCCACCCAATTAAACAAGAATTATTTTTAGTTACTTATGGGGACTTTACAAAGCATTCAGTGTATTTTTGGACCACAGCTATTTTTCCACAGTTAAATCTCATCAGATGTACATTAATATTTCATAAAATTATAGTTTTGCCTTAGCAAGTACAATTGCAATAAAGAGATTTGGAAATGAATACAATTAATTCTTGGGAAGTGTGATTATGGTTTGATTTTCTAGGTATCTACTAGCTATGACTATTTCGTATACCTTGAACATTAGCCATAACATATTTTGTAATGGGTAAAAAAATTGATTCATCTGGGGCCGGGGAGTTAGCTCAGTGGTTCCGGTGCCTGTCTTGCAAGCGCAAGGGCCCGGGTTCGATTCCCCGGTAACCACATACAGTACTGGGTGTGGAGACTCACCCCAGCAGCAATCAGTACCACACACCACAGTGCCGGGCGTGGTGGCTCACACCTGTAATCCCAGCACTCGGGAGGCAGAGGCAGGAGGATTGCTGTGATGTGAGTTTGAGGCTGAGCTAAGGGCCTGAACTATAAAGCGAGACCCTGTCTCAAAAAAAAAAAATTGGTTCATCTGATAAACTCAAGAGGAGATGGTGACTTAAGGAATTTCTACTGTCCATATGCACTAGATATCACATAATACAAATTTGTATTACACATATACAGGGTAAATATTAAAATTAAAATAAAAATTAAAATGTTTTTCAAAAAGAAAATCTCACAACACCTTTCCACTTTCAGGGAATACAGGGAATATATATCAGATTGGACATCAGTCTTCAGCAATCTGAGTATAATTTTGCTAAGAACAAAAGGAGTATTTTTCAAAGAGAAAATAGAAATAAAGGAATGAACATGGCTTTAGTTAAGTTCAAAGTCAACATTTCAGCTCCCCAAAATGTGCACTTGCATATAATGACTGTGTTTGGCAAGCAGGAGGATGTTCTGGGACTGAGAGCATCAGATGGTTAAAGACAGCCCTGTCAAGCCAGAGAGCAGGGCTGTGTTCCTGTTTGGGAGGGCCCTGGTGTATGTATCAACAGAGCACCCTCAAATGCCAGTGTTCACCAACACAAGGGAAGTAGATAATGATTGTTAGTCAACGCCTTGTGTTAGATAAATTAAAGCCTTGACTCTTGTCTTTCAAGTCAACAAACATTTATTGATTGCCTGCAATGAGCATGGCCTTGTGCTTTCTGTTAGAGTTGCCCAAATGAAAACACGCATCTACTACCAATCTGCATTTTGGTAGTAAAGCAGACATTTCACAACTAAATATGATAAAAGTCAAGCCACAAAGTACTAAGATGGCCATATCGAATTCTATTCAATTTCCTTTGGAGATAGAAGAAACCAATGATTTTTGGAGAGAAGTCATTTGGTTTCTTCCTTTATAATGTGGAGCAACTTATAAACCACCCAAACGTGGTGCATTCTTCCTACTGTGCAAATGGGCTCACGGTATTCTGGGAGGCAATGTCTGTTATTCAAAATATTTTCCTTATAAAGTTCTATCATTGCTATTTGTGACTATGGGGCTATTTCTCGGGGGCCAGACTTCCGGGTTGTTCACTTCAAGTTTGTCAGTAGAGATTCCAACTGTTGGTCTTTCATGTACTACGACCTGTGGTGCACGTGAATAGTGGTTAAATTGGATGCTGTGGAGTTCTCTGCAAGTGAAAGCACTGTCTGGTTTTATTTTGTAGCCATTTCCCTCATTTTGACTAGTTAAATTCTACTCATCTTTAAAATATCAGCCGATTTTTAAATGATGGCCTTCTCCCAAATTAGTGAAGCCTCAGTGCTCGACACTGTGGTAGTGCCAAGGTGCCCTCTCTTTATAGCTTTGATCTCAGTTTTAAGTTTGCATTGTGTTATGATTGTCCAGCTGCTTAATTCAGTTACTTCTTTTAGTTAACTGTTGACCTTACTCTAACAAGCAGAAACCATGTGTCTTTTACTCTTTTCCTATGCCTCAGCACTTAGCCCAGTGCTTGGCACTGAATGGATCAGTGAATTCCCACTTCCAATCTTCATTTCCTTCGTGTGAGTGTTGGGGTTTCGGAGCAGTGATGGGGGGGGTGCTGTGGGCTGAGAGAAGGTTGGAGGAGGGGGACATAATGCTGGTGAAGTTGAGTTCTGTAAATTTGTTCACCATTCCTTCTTTTTAGTGCCCTAAACTTGTTTTACAGCAGTTTCAAAGAGAGCTCCTTCACTAATTCTGTTGTAAAACAAATCTGTTACCATATCATCCATATCATTTATCACCTTATACATTTTAACCAAGTTCCTCAATTCAACATTAGCCTTTCCATGCTAGAGGCCATTTCAGTCTGTCTCAGATAACAACATCCTAAGCCCATTGTCCCAACTCCTCTCAGATGTTAGTTTCTATTTACTCAGTTACTTGTGGCTTTTCTTGTTTCATGATTATAGTGTTTGAGATGTGATGACCATAACCTCATATGACACTGGAAAAGTATTAGCACTGGAGATTTACAGCATGCTAATTTCAGTTAGGTTCTTCTATTCTTTTGGTGCATTTATGTTTAGATTTGACCCCAACAGACAATTTAGTGAATGTCCTTAAGAAGGTAACAATGACTTCTAGATATATACTTTCCTTGTGTGAAGCTGGTAGCTCAGAGCCATTCATTTGATTCCTATGTGATTTATTATGAAACACATTACCTGGTACTAAGTTGAACTCTAGTTATTGCTTTTCTAGCTACTTGTACAAATTGGTAAGATTTCGATACCTGTATATTACATTTTTTCCTTAGTTACAGATTTAAAGCTTTCATATTGAATAGATTTGGGCTTTGTGGAATTTATGAAAGTGCTAAGTGTGATTGGCATTGGTGCTGATTTGCCAGGAAAGTTACTCTGGAGAAAACTACATCTTTATCCCCATTCTGAGTAAAGGTTTTTCCTGGTGTAAGTTTGTCCACAATAAAACTGCTCTGCAATCCCACCTTATCCCATAGATTTCCTTCATCTATCATCTATTCAGGAGTGAGCTGATATGCAGCCAGCACCAATAGAGCCGTGATTATGGATTATGGATGACACTCATTATAATGGTTTAGGGTTCAGTTCTGATTGCTTGAACTATTGTTAACTATTGTTAAATATTTTGAATATTTCAGGTGGTCACAACACCTTTCAATGACATTAGAGTCATATATTAGTTCTTAGTTTTAACTCACTGTTTGAAACTGATGAGTTTTATTTCTCCTTGCTAGGTACAAACCTAGCCATAAAGCAGGCTATGGATCTGGATTACCAACAAATGGTAATTAAGACTTAACTGTGCTTTTATAGATCTGTCCAATTATTCCTCATTGCTTTTGCCTAATTGTGCAAGATTTTCCTTAAGCTGATCACTGTGGTTTCCCATGATCTGGACATGTTTATTGGTTTGTTTTTATAAAGAATCTAAAACTGAAAATTTCAATGGGTATGTAAATACTTAGGTATATTTTAGAGTTAGATTTTTCTCTCACTGTCCACTTAAGCATAATATAGGTTGGGGCTGATGTCTAGTTGTTAAGGATTCTTTGCTCTTCAAAGTGTGGCCCAGGACTGGCTGCTTTATCATCACCTAAGGAACTTGTTAGAAAAGTAGGATCTCAAGCTCTCCGCCCCCTAGATGTACTCAGTCAACATTTTAACAGCATTCCAATTGGTATTAAAATAGAAGCTTGTGGTAAATATCTAATTAGGGTGATGCTGGGGAGAGGCCCTGTTTAGGACTAAATGATATTAAGGTCTTACGCCATAGGGCTTACCATAGGACTAGATAGAAATGGTGGATAAGTCTTTGTGGAGATTTTGCAATGGCAATTTAATTTTCCTTCACTTACACTCTTCTTCTGTGTATGTATGGTACACACAGGGTGTTTGATACCAGTTTTGATACTTGACTTTAAAAAAATGTGTGAATTTGAAAACCATATGTGGTAAGTGTACCTGTTTTATCATTTTTGTGATTTGAAGTCATTAGCATTTATCTGATCTTAACTTTCTGTTTTGTACTTTGAAGTTGGAAATTACATAACTTCCAAGAAATGAACTATGCCTTGAATCAGACATTCTTGCCTCTGCTTGCATAAAAATATAACCATAATTCTCTAAAATCCATGGTTTTTTCCTATAGTGAGTGTATGTTTAAATACTTATTTCATTTAAATATAAGCAAAGCTTGTTCCATATATATTAAAAGACTCCAGGCTAGGGAGTTAGCTCAGTGATTCCAGCTTCTGTCTTGCAAGCGCAAGGACCCAGGTTCGATCCCTGGTAACCACATACTATACTGGGCGTGGAGACTCACGCCCAGCAGCAACCAGTACCACATACCACAGTGCCGGGCATGGTGGCTCACACTTGTAATCCCAGCACTCGGGAGGCAGAGGCAGGAGGATTACTGTGATGTGAGTTTGAGGCTGAGCTCAGGGCCAGCCTGAACCACAAAGCGAGACTCTGTCTCAAAAAAAACCTAAAAAAAAAAAAAAGACTGTTCTCTTTGGGCTCTGAAAATACCTTCAAAATATGTCTATATGTAAATAATTGCATTTCAAAGAATTAAATTCTCTCACAATTTCACTTTACCATTACTTATACAGAAAGTAATCTAGGCCTAGTACATATGCAAATACAGTCTTTGTCAGACTACTTTTAAAAGCCTTTAATACATTTTGAAAATATACTTTCTCCTTACAACCCATACTGAGGTCCCACTCCCCTTAACTACTTCTGTACTCTTATACGAAATATCTCTGGTGATATAACAATGTTTGCTGGCTATTTATCAGTGCCATTGGCACCTCATGGGCCAAAGCCAGGAATCTTTCTAAAAACCCATATGGTCCAGGATATCTCATACAATCATCAGCCCACGGTGTCAGTAATGCAGAAGTTGAGAAGCCTTGTGTTCAGTATACTGGCTGACTGGCTCCAGCTCAAACTTGTAGTTAACTCATATATGTGAAGATATGCTGTTTAGAGACATAAAGCAGTTTCTTGAGTATGAGCATGTAGATGTTTAACCGCAATATCAGTGTTATTATAAAAGCTATCGAACTGTCAAAATGCAGCCTAGAAGGGAACATGAATCTGACAGAGTTTGTATAATGTTATAAATATCAGAAATAAGTTTGAATGTATCCCCTTCCATTTTCCTGTTTACCTCAGCACTTGAGTAGGTTTCCTGGTAAAGGAAGCTAAGCAAAAGACTGTCGTGAAAATATTGGATATTTCAATTAATAAATTCCAAATAAATGTGGAATTAAGCTAAAAATTATAAAGAGTCCTTGAATGGCTTGTTGATTAGAAACTAATGTAACTCCTTGTCTAGGATAAAATACCAAATAGGCAGCAGCTGCTGGTAATTTGGTGCAAGTAATTGTAGAGCCAGTAAGTTGAAGAAGTGCTTATTAAAAGAAACTGCTTTCCTATCTGCGTGTAAGTTCAATTGAGTAATGCACTCTACATGTGGTCCGACACTCGGTAAATTATACACCTGATTTAAAAACACTCCATCCATAAGAGCTCCTATTTTGCTCATCCATAAAATTTTTACTTTCTTCATTACTACTTGCAGCAGTGTATGGCATAATATCTATCAAATTAGGCTTTGAGGACATCTCAGGCTGGCACCCTGCTGACTTGAAACATGTGCTTAATATTACTGCAGTGCTTTTAACCCCATGAGTGCCCCGGCTTAGCCCATGTAGGCTGCAAGTGCTGGGCTTTTTCTCTCTCTCTCACTCTGCTGCCAGATCCTCCACCTACTGAGAATGAGAGACATCAAAGATAAATGGACAGGGGTTAGATTGGGGTTTAGTCACCGGGTAGGAGAAATAAGTAGTTGGAATTTATAGGAAATTGGACACAAAATACAATGAGATAGTCTACTATTTCACAATTTTTGTAAAAATATGAGCTAAATGTCAACATTTGAAATATAGGCATTTTATTTTAACTAAAAATGAAAAAGTAGAGCAAAACACAATAACATTTCTTTGAATAACTCACATGATAGCTAACTTTGGAGTGTGATTTTTCATATTAATAACTGTATAGAGGGCTACTTTTAATAAATATTTACTATCTTTTACCTAGTAATTGGCAGGTGTCCTGCTAGATGCCAAAGATACAGTAAGGAATAAGGCTATTCTTTCTTATCTTCCAGTTCAAACCTTGCAAAGGAGTCAAGGTTTTAGCAAATAACTATAACATAAGGTTGAAACATGAATCATCTCCAAGTGTTTGTTCGACATTCATTCATTTTTCTTTGGGAGATAGTGCCTGACCCAGTTACTTTACATGCATAGGTCCCCATAGCAGAACTGGGGTAGAGATGCACCTGTTGATCTGAGCCTGCTTGGTGTGATTAAACATTTGAGTCATGAAATTATTTTCACCTTTTCTGATTCCATTCTGACCTCAAAACCTTCTGATTTGTAATTCGACTTCTTACCTAGAATCTCTATAGGGGGGAAATGCCACACTCATCCATTTGTTTTTGCAATAATATTGCCTACCCTAAATTAATGAACTCACACTCGACACAGTTTAGCTCAGTGGGTGATGCTGTGGCTAGAGGTGCTTTTGATATCTTCTTGTTATTATAAATGAATTCTTTGTCATCCTCATATATTAGTTTCATGAAATAGATTAATGGGACTTTATCCCCAAAGAGAGGGACCACTCTCAGTATGCTGACATGTTAGATTCTGGGATTGTTAGACCCCAGAAACTAGAGTAAAGCATGGGAAGGAAAGGAAGAAAAAAAAGAAGAGAGGAGAGGGAGAGGGAGGAAGGGGGAGGGGGAGAGAGAGAGAGAAGGATGAAGGAGAGGGGAAGAAGGAGAAGGAGGGGGAGGGGAGGGGAGAGAGAGAGAAAGAGAGAGACAGAGAGAGAAGAAATCTTCCCAAGATTTTGAAAAGTATCCACAGAGGACTGAATGCAAGAGGAAGACTCAGGCTAACAAATCAAGGAGGGAAAACATCTGTAAAGGAATTCAGAGCCAGCGACAGACACACCTGAGAAACTAACTGCAATAAAACAGTTCAGAGATCTTTCTGGAGAGCAGTGGTAGGAAAGGAGTTAGAAAACAGATTTCGTGAAATTTGTGGAATAAAGAGCTGTTAAGAGAATTGGAAGTGTAGAGTGTGGTCTTTGTTTGAAGGAGTTTGAGAAGAGAAATGGCAACTGAATGAACACCTTTATGAAGAGAGAACCTCAAGGTGGACAAAAGGAAAAGAGTAGCTGGAGAAAAATGAAATGAGCTAGGTGTTCCCCCATGTCTGTATTTTCACTTGTTCCTTGGTAGGAACTGTGGTAGAGAGAACATACTTTTCTCAGGTGCATAGATTCTGAAGTCCAATGGCCTTCTTTTCTACTCTGATGTTGGACAAATCAACTTCACCGCACCTCTCCATACCTACTCCAGGTAGTTATAAGAATTAAATGAGTTCACATTTATGAAGCATGTGAGGCCATGTGAGGTACCTGGTAAGCACTTACATGTTTGATAACTAATAAAGAAGTTAATCTAGACAAGTGATATTCTAGGAATCTATGACAAAAATTTTTCCGGTATTTTACGAACTTCTTTTAAGGTTCATTTGAGATCCAAAATTACCCACAGCCTGAAGTGAATGAAATTGCTACATACGTCAGTGCAAAATGTTCTGACAATCTTATTCCTAGGTACAACTAGGTAAAATTGCAGAACTCTGTTAGAGAGTTAGAGGGATTTCCTGACAAAATTGCAAACTAATTTTTGTCACATTTTTGTAGAATGCAGTAGATCTCACTCCAAGATGCTTTCCAAATACCCATAGAAACCTTTGGCTTCTTATTTTTCTTTGAATTTAACCTCTTTTTTCCACCTTTTCCTAATATTATTTGGAGCTCAGGACAGTCAATTTGTAAAATCTTAGTTTTCTCCTCCTATTTTATTCCCTGTGTTTCTCAATCAATACCAGCTGGAGAGCAAAGGGTTTATTTGATAAATGCATTGACAACTTTTCCTTTGGCCATCTCACTGATGTGAAGGTAGTGGCCTATTTATTGGCTGAGGATGTACACAATGAATGAGGAAAGGCAGCTGAATAATTTACTGAACTCTCTTCTCTCCTTGCTTTCATCTTAGATCTATGCTTTTATTTCCAAGGGTTATATGTATTTTTGTGGGGACTACCACTCCACTGTTTTAAAATTCAATATAGGAAAATAGATAATTGGTAAATTATCAAAAGTTTTCATTTTTCACAAAAGCAAGTGATGGTTTGCTGAAGACCACACACACTCACCTGTTGCTAATCTTGGTCTAATCTTCTTTACGCAAGGAGAGAGCATGCCACTTATATTGTCTGCTTTCTGAACTTTATATGGGGAAGGAATTCCCATGGCCACCAGGGAGAGAAAACTGTCAGTAAATAGCTTCTCATCGTGTCTGCATGGAGATGTCTCAGAGGTTGTGGCAAAGCATTCTGAGCGTGCCCTTCTGGGTTCATTTCCTGTGTCTAGGGGATAGTTCTGGGATACTCCTTTACTTGAAAATGGGAGCAAGGACATTGGTGGGCTTGAGACCCACATCCCACCAGCTACAGAGGCAATCCTTGTAACCCTAGAAGTGTCATGCCAGTTGTTTGCAGTCATTTGAAACTTCCTGTTTTCAGTTTTCTTTCAATTATTCCTCAAGTCTCATCTTTTCTCAAGTAGTAATCACTGCTATTGTGTCCATCTGTCACTATGGTACTCTTATTTTCCATTGGTTATAACTGAATAGATCTATATACATATGTCTATGCAAACCTATATACATATATGTATATATACATATATACATATACGTATATATACATATATACATATATGTATATATATATACATATATTTGTTTGTATTATATCTGTATTGATCAAGTGATTGATAGATGCATATCTTTCTTCTAAATAATGGTGTTCCCTGGACAGCGTATTCAGCTTCTAATCTGGTCCAGATCACTACAAATTGAATAGTTTCCCTTCAGCAGGCTTCTTGGGCTGTGTAAGAAGTTTTTCTATCTCCTTAAGCTCAGTTTTGTCATCTCTAAACTGCAAATGTTGATATTTCTTCTGTGTCTCTACCTAATATATATTGGGTGAAACAACTTTGTGTATAAATAGAATACAATTCTATGTATTGTGATTAAGATTAATTTTTTTATTTTTAAAATTTTAATGGATTTTTCTAGAGTACTGTATATACAAATCTGAGGAGTTCCAGTCATCTGGAAAAAGGATATATTTGCACTATGCTAAAATATTTGTCTATATTAACAGTCTCTCCAGATGTTTCCTTTCTTTTTTTATTCAAATTTTTATTGGTGCATTATATATACACATCACCATCGCATTCAACATTGATAGTTTGTACCAGTATATAACACAACTAGATTCTCATTTTTCCCATTCTCCCACCCACCCTATAACCCCTCACCCCCACATGCTTAAGTTTGTTTCCTTTTTTTATTGCTATCACATTCTTTTTCTCCTTGTTATTTACCCCACACCCTATTTCATTTTAAATATTTTCTGTTTCATAATATCTATCTAATATTCTATCTAAACAGAACTCATTTACATCTTCATTTTCTCATATCAAAGATAAGATATTTACATGTCTGTGACCTATTTATTTCACTTAGGAGGATGTCCTGAAGGTACATCCATTTTCAGTATGAATGACTGAATCTTATCATTTTTTATGGCAAAGTAATACTCCATTCTATAAAAGAACCACACCTTTATCCAGTCTCCAGTTGATGTGCATTTGGGTTGTCATGTTTCCAAGATTTGGCTGTCATGAAATGAGCTGCTATAAACATGTGTGCACATGTGTCACTGTGATATGAATCTTTGGATTCTTTTGTGTATATACTGTGATATGAATCTTTGGATTCTTTTGTGTATATACCTAGCAGGGGAATGACTCATGACTCATTAATGGGACCTCTAATCCTAGTTTTTTGAGGCATCTCCACAAAAATCTGCTAGGATTTAACATCTTAAGATCAATGTTAACAAAGTTAGAACATGTGAAAGTGTTAAACTTTATCGAAGAGAGAAACTGACCTTAGTTAATTGATGGAATAGATTTCAGAGAGAATTATATCTTTCTTATTTAATTAGTTCAATGGGACAAAGAAATGGACCAGCCAGAGGAAGTAAAGTGTCTTAACCACAGAAACCCGAGGACTTGCAGCTTGAATGAATGAACCAGAGATGTCTAAGTTATTTTCACTCTTTTCTTTATTTATTTTCCCAAAATTTTATTAAAAAAGAAAATATATTAGCTTTGTGTAAGAAACATGATTATTTAAGAGTGAGCGAAACAATACAAACTATAGAAAATCAGAGTACCACAGAAAGAACTGGGTATAGTAGCAGGGATTGTTAGAGGACCAGACTTGGAGAGTAATTAAAATAACTCATTTATAAGACATTTATGTCATGGACACTGTGATAAGTGATCCGTGTATTTCACTGTATTTAGTCCTCTTAGCAGGTGTGAAGAGTAGATGTAAGTATTGTCTTATTTTATAGATTAGAAAACTAGGGCACAAGAAAGGCCAAGATTGATTCCAAGCCTTAGCGCCCATTATAGCTAATAGCCCAAGTCAGAATGCAACAGTTGGTATGACAACAAAAAGCTGTGCTCTGAACTGTGTGCTTTGCTGACCTCCTGGATGATGTAGACAACTTTCCACCTTGAAAGTAACCACTGGTATCTGTTGTCCTACCTCATTATCAGGCAAATCCGGAAACAGCTCAAGAGAGCTATTAACCCCCCAGTCCACAGACTATACTTTGGTCTCCAGTATCTTTTTCCTCCATGTCAAATTCATACCATATGCCAAGCTACTCTTATAACTTGCTAATTTCTCTAACAGTCTGATGCTCTTAGATTTTTCTCTGATGGAAATGCACCTCAGGTCCCCTATGAATTTTAGCAGAGCTGATCTGGCTTGCCTCTCTGCCTGCCTTCTCTTCTTCCCAGCTCAGGGGCAAACTGGAAGCTTCTACCTTTAGAGAACACACCTTTATGAAACATATATATCACTGCAAATTGGAAATGAAGGACATATTAATTGTTACTGAAAATAAATTGTTTACAATTCCTTTTTAAGCTGACAAATCAGCACTACTCTTTCAGGACCTTGGAAATGGCCAATGTGTGTGAGAATTCCTGGCCTTTTTTAAATGAAAGTTATGAAAATATTTTTTGATGGAGGAAATTAATCCCTGGAAAGAGGCATTAAAACAGCGAAGCATCTAAGTCTATCGAATGGAGAACAGAGATTTAAAATGCTTTTCATAAAGATCCTACTTTCTCTAGTTAAACAATATATGGAAAAATTGGCATCTTTGAGTACTGGAGTGACCCCCACTGTTACTGTGTGGCTGATCCTTGGCCAGCACCTGCAGCGGAACTGAATCATTGGACTGGATTTTTAGGCTCATTCTAAAAACTACAAATACTTTCTTTTTGAGAAAAATTATAGATCTTCACACAATTTCTAAACATTTCCCATAAAATTACCTAGTAACTATAGTTATAAAAGACTTTCTGCTACTGAAGCTACTCCTCTACTCAGGTCAAGGCAGACAAAATTATTAGACATGTCACAGTAGCTCAGGACAGTAATAAAAGCAGAGCCATTAATACCTTACAGATAAGCGAAAGCATTCAAGGAGAGCATGCTACATGCTAGCTCTGTGCAGTCACTGTACATATGTTGAGCCATGTAATTCCTCAAGACAACAACCTGATATTCTTATTATAATGCATTTGAAAACACAGCTGATGTGTGGACCTGGACTAGAAGCCAACTGCATCCAAATCCTTCTTTCTAGACTCTAAATTTCACCGTGAAATTGTGCCATGACTTCCTCAAGAAAGAGTGGTACTAGAGTTCTTGCCTTTTGTCATGGTCATGACTCATTTTTGTGTTCAAAACTCTTCTTGTTCTGTTTATGATAACTACAGTGAACCACTGTGCCCTTCCCACTTCACTTCAGCCATCTGTCTGTGGGCAAGGGGTTGTGAAACCACTCGAAAATAGACATTGACAAGAAGTGAAGAGCTCTGTACTTGCCTTGTTGGAGGCAGGAGTTGTTACATTGCCAGCCTTTACATCACTAGATCAATATTAATTCTGAATAAAAAGTAAAATCACACACTTTATAATATTTTTGTGTTTCCTCTATCTTCTATCAGCTTATACACAATAGAACCAAAGCTAATGGTAGACAGTAATAATATGTATATAAATCTGGATGTATATGAATATGTCTGTATGTATGCTTAACAACATAGATACATTCAGAGAAATGTGTTGGTAAGTGATTTCCTCATAAAGTATATTACACAAATCTTGGTGGCATATGCCAATTGACCCAACAATTCAGAAGTGCAGTAAATATGAGATTTACATGGCTGCTGATGATATAAGCTTTTAAAAAATATGTGTACAAAGTCTACACTCTAAATTAACTATAAAAAAGTATAGTATAGTAAATACACAAGCCAATAACTTGGTCATTCATTGTGAAGTGCTATGTACTATACTTAGCTGTGTGTGCCATAATTTCACATGCTTTTTGTACAGTGAGTTTGCTTTTCCCCACATCGCCATGAACATCTGAGTGACACTACACTTCAATGTCACTAGGCAATAGGAGTTTTTCTCTTGAATTATATTCTTTTTTCCCTAGTGAAAAAATAGAACAAATTTTCATAACCAAATAAGAAAAGAACAATAGTTATTACATGTGTATTACTATCTTCAAAGTAGTTATTCAGTAGAAGACATAAACCAAAGAGACTATGGGACTGCCATTGTATAAATGACTGAAACATCATTGCGCAGTACATGGCTCTGTTTAGATAGATTGAGTAGTAGATGTGGGATACAGGCATTTGTTAGGATTCATATAGAAATTTTAAATAGTTAAGTTCCAAGGGGAATTTTTTATGACCTCTAGCGTTCAAATTTCTACTTTAAAGGAATTCAGCCTAAGATTGATATAAATAGCAACAATAGCAATAATCGTGGCTGATGAGGGTAGGTGGTGAGGCTGTGTGTCACTTCCAGTGGTCATTACTTTGTGTAAGTTATCTCATTCTCATCCTCTGTGGAGATGAACGAACTCAGGGTTCTGGCAGAGTCCCTCAAACCCTGAGCCATAATCAAGGCCAGCTCTGGATGACCAGGAGTGTGAGCTCTCGGCTCCCGTCCTGCTACCCTTGGCCAACAGTCATGAAACACTGAGATGTTATCAGTTCATTTCTTTCTTGAGATACTCCTCTTCTTTCCCCCAAATAGTTTCAGAGAAAGCTCTGAAGAAAAGATTTATTCTTAACAAAAATGTCATTTGCTAAGAAGCAGTCGAGTCTGTTGGGTTTCACTGTGGCCATCGGCTTTGCAACTGGGGCTTGGTGACAAGGTATCTTACTGAAATGCCACCTCTGTGTGTTTTCACGAAATGCTGACCCAGCCCAGGCCTCTCAGGAATACCTGCTAATACCCTGCGGTGCCAATGGCTTCCGAAAGTAGTAACTTGCTGAGTTGGGTAATTTTTCCTTCTAAGCCAGTAGAAAAGGCCAAGACATAGAAAATATACCAATTTCGCTGATGCATCCAATGTACCAGCCCAATCTTGCTAAAATGGAATGTGAGATGTGTGTGTAATATAAATCTGTATATCACCAACAAAGAAGTGTTGGTGCCAGCTTCTTCATGATTCTACAAAATCAGTAAAAATTTTTGGTGCTGCCAAATTAGAAAAATAAAATACTTTTGCTGTGACTTTGCAATCACTTATGCAAAAGAGTGAAAAATAAACAAAACCCCCTCTAAAATATAAGCAAAGCACCGAACTATTATCTTAGAACATTTAAAAGCCAACAGCTTCACTTAACCAACGATGGAAGTTTTCCTATTTTTACGACTAAATAGTGTAGTTGCTTTTTTCTGGCTCTAGATGGAGCCATTCAAGGAGTGAAGCAAGGATCTTCAGATAATGGAAACTGATTTTCTTAAGCCATCGGAGACCTTTTCAGGAAGACTAAACACAGAATACGCCCAGAGAGATTTGTCTCAGCAGAGCCACGGAGCTGGTTTTGGCCGAGCGAGTGTGGAGAGACCAGCGGGGCCCCTGGTGTGAACGTCTCTGAAAGGAGCCGCGCAGACGAGGCCACACTGGAATTCCAGTCAGAGCTGTGCGGATATCCCGTAGGGCGCACCGGTCAGAATCACCCCACTCTGACTCTCAGCCTCACCAGCTCTCAAACTAGAGGGTTACAGGAAATGACACCTCACACCCTTCTAACGTGAAAGTCTGAGAATCCTCATTCCTAACCGTTCTTCTGCTGGAGTCTCAGGAGGAGAGCAGGGGTTCGGGTGGCGCAGATCTGTAAAGCCTTCACGTAAATTTCAACTTAGAAAATAACCAACTTCACGTGTTAATTGAATGATTTTCCTTACACATTTTTTTCCCCAGAATATGACTCTCAAAACACCACTTAATTTTTTAAATTAAAACTACATCCATACCTATTGTCCAGTGTCATTTCCCTTCAGAGAAGCATGTAATGTTGTGCCTGAAACACAGACCTTAGGTTGTATAGGCAGTTTCATCGTTATTTCCAACTGGGCACACACAATATTATCAAATATATCAATGGAAGATGATGGGCGAAATGCTTATCATATGAATGAGATTAGTTTGTTTATTTATGGACAAAAAATAACAAAAGGCATTAATCCAAAAGACCCGGCGCTGTGCTTTGATTTCTTTAATTAAGCCAGCATGTAACACCTGAAGTTGTCAGAAACATTACATCAAGCTTTGTATTTGACTGTAAATTAACATCTTCGTTACCACTGTCTACATCACACCGACCTTGCCTCTAGCCTCTGCGCTGCTGCCTGTGCCCATGTTGGATACACAGACAGGCCGTATCTCCTGTGGAAAGATTTTCAAGAGGGTAGTACATACTGCTGCTAGTTTGTATATTTAGAAGCATAGAATTGTGCGATGTACACATGACTGATTTTACATCGCTGGTTTTGGACGGACGGAGAGCCTAACTCTGTTGTTTCCATAGCACTTCCCTTTGAGAAAAATCCTCAGAGTTTGGAAGGAAAATCTGCTCTGTGACAACTATCCTCCCTGACACAGCTGCCTGTCTGGCTGGAGAAGGTAAGCTGAGGGCGCGCTGAGAGGTACAACAGTGCACCTGTCACATTTTACACTCAGAAAAAGACATGCAAATTTAAACAGTAGGATAAAAAAAAGAATAATCAAGATAGGAAGGGTTTTTTGGGAGGGTTGTTTTTATATTTTGTTTTGGTTTTTCTTTTCTAATTTAAAAAGCTCTCCTCCACAGTAAAAGCTCCCGCCTCCTGAAGAGGTTTAGAACTGTATAGATATAGTTACACACGCGGGCATCTCAAATGAGAGGACAGCATCCGCACATGTAATTGGCTGCTTTTTTCTTTCCCCCGGCAGTCTATAAAAAAAAGGTGAAAATGCTCCTGCTTCTGCCTAGCCATTAAAAGGCAGTGGCTGCACCATACTGTGATTTGGGAGCTGAAGAAAATGGCCAGAACTGACTGATATCTGATAAACAGTACCAGGAGTCAGTTTATTGCACCAATCGTTAAATAATGGTGCTGATTATAAGGCTGCTAACTGCAGATGCTGTAATTGTCTGTCATAAATCTTAGTCATTTGTGACAGGAGCACAATGAAAGGGAGCATCTGCTTGAGGGCAAATGACTTCTGATAAATATCAGCTCTACGAAAATGTACTTGGATGTGTCTCAATATTTTGGAGAGCCATTCATGTTGCTTCCACAAATGTGAAGTTATTATTGGTTTGTATTGATTTTGCCACCCTTTTTTTTTTTTTAAAGAGACAGAGAGTGACTCAAGGTTGAGTTGAATAGCATCTCAGCTCTTTATCTGATCTACTCATTTCTCTCAAATGCATGTTTGAGTGAAAAAAAAATAATTGCACTTTTTTCAGTAGATTGCTGTTCAGAAACACAGCCTGGGAAATTCAATATGCAGCCTATAAAAACGAACAAAAGCTAACACTTGTGGGAGGAGGGAACGCATTTGGGTTTTTACAAAGGTTATTTCTTCGAGGAGATTTTAAGTCTTAAAATGCCAGTCTCTAATGAATTTTAACTGCATGGAAATGAATTGCAAGTTCTATTGTGCATAGAAAAATTGTTGATATTATGTTCATATTTACTTGAATAATAAAAACTAGGAAACGACGACTTCTCTAACTTTAAAAAATCGGGGAAAAGTTAATATTATGTAAAAGTAATATCTGCGTTTTAAGAAAAGCTGCATTGCCTAACATTTATTTCTTATTAAAAATTAGTTGCATCAAAGATACCTTATAAAAAAGTACAAAGCCAATAAAATTAGGATATTTACATTTCTTGATGTAGCTATTAAACCTTCTATTGAGTTTAGGCTTTCAAAATGTAATTCAAAGATGTTGAGCATTATTAGTAAATGTAGGTTGAATCACAGAGAGCTGCAATTCGTAGCACATCTTACCGTGCAAAGAAAGCAAATGTTTTGGAATCTGTTTCAGGCAGTTACTCAGTCTGAAAGTCCAGCTGAGTGGACTAGCAGTGGCTTTAGGGTCCAGGCCTGAGGGAAATGGAAGACGCCTCATGGAAAGGGAGATGGCATGGGGGTGGTCCGTGTGCACTGCCTGGCGCCACTTCTGTGTCTCTCCGTTGTTATTTACACAGTGTGCCTTGAGCTGAAATACCGTGGTGAAGTTGTCCGTAGAGCTGTTGAGCAGAAAGGCCCTTTCACCATCTTCTTCACGTGGGAACACAGACAAACATTTCCCAAAAGATTGAATTATACTTCACAGGACCTTGACTAAAAATACTTCAGCTCTCTGCACTCCCTAATGGCCCTCGTAATGACGGGCACTCAAAGGTTCCCAGTAACAGCATCTGGGTCCACCATCCCCTAAAAAATTAATTAAAAATTCTCCTAAGCATCTCTCCTTGATATTAGCATTATTCTATATTTCCTAGAAGAGTGTGAGACAGAGGGCTTTAGAGTCACCCCGGTGTTTAGAGAGACACATTTTGGCAAGGGAATAGTTTTGATTGATACATTTAAGAAATAAGAAAACTCGTCCTAGGTTTCAGCTTTGTACAAAGACAGAAGAGGTAGGGAGATGTACAGAAAAGCAGTATGTTTTGAAGGAAGACTAAACTGAATTTGGTTTCTGGCTCTACGTAGCAAAAATTTCAACCTTTGTCATTCTCTGTTTTTATAAGAGGCACTATTTCTGTTAATACTAGGATTGTGATTAAAATGTTTTATCTATAAATCACTCAGCACAATGCTTGACACAAAGGACATGTGAATAATAGGTGTGGCTATTATACTTGTAAAACTATTAATATTTTATATTTATTGATTAATATTAAATATTGGCAATAATAAAAATCGCATGCTTGTCTGGGCTTGCAGTTGCATATAATTCTAATTCTTTTGATTGTAGTGTTGTCATTTATCTCCTATTTCTGGAAAGTAATTGTGGGAAATATAAATAAACTGTGAATTTCTATTTTTATGGGCATAGTTCCATGAGCAAATGCAGAAATGAAACAAATATATGTCCAGTGTGTAAGTTCTGTCATGTTAGGGTTAGAGATGGTAAAAGAGGCTCAAGAGGAGCAAATACTCTTCACATTTATTCCTGCTTTCTCTGACCCTGCAGTCTTGTTGGATAGAAAGAATTAGCAGTTACTGATGTATTAATTGCCTCATATGTGCTAAAGGATATGGTGTAATAGAAAGTCGGAAGGAACTAGAGTAAATTAGAGAAAGGACCTAAATTAGCCTTTTATAGCCCAGTGTCAGTCAGTGAAATCCTCTGATTTCACCAGGTCAACAGCTAGAGCAGAGACAGGAGTGTGGGGTCAGTCTGAACCCTTGGATATAGCGGGGACAGAGCAGAGTCTTGGCTTGAACCCCTGGGGAACAGAGGAGTTGAATTGGTGGTGGCACCTGAGGATCCTGATAGTAGTGTTATTATTTTCATCGTTAATAGCTAGGACTTAGTTACTCTATGTGTTCAGCATTAAACTAAGTTATTTCATGCATGACTGTAATAGTCCGTAAGCCAGGTAATATTTTTACTATGAAGGTAAGAAAATGAAAGCTCAGAAAATTTAAATAAGAATCAATTTCCTAGGACGACTATGAGGATCAACACTGGTACTAGGAGGCTTGGGTTTGAATCTAGGCTTTACTTGTTGCCAACCTGGGCAACCTCACATTATTGCTTACTTTATCTTTCTGTTTCTTCACCAGTAAAATGGTGACAATAATCATGAGGATTCAGTGAGTTAGTTGTGCAAGCATGTGTTTGTATGTATGTTCTTCTTTTAGAATATAAACATTTGTTATATAAACATTTGCTTTTACTGAGCAAATAACATATAGATATCAATTTTGTTGAAGACCCTAGGAATCTTCTTTTAACACAAGGCCTTTGCGTTCAGGTATATCTCCAACCTTTTTTAATTTTTGTGACACTGCCTTGATAAATTACTAAGTTGCTCAGGCTAAGCTTGAACTTGTGATCCTCTTACCTCAGCCTCCTAGAGTTCTGGATTACAGATATGTACTGCCATGCCAGTTGTTTATTACCCTTCTTTAAATATATTTCCAGTGTCATAAGTTAGATTTTGAAATTTTAAGTGAGATTTGAAATTATTATATTACTTTGAATATACCTATGAAATTTATATTGGAGAGTTTGGTTTGTATTTTCATGCACTTTTCAAAAATTTATGACATTTTTTTGGGCCAAGGATTTAGCTCAGTGGTTCTGGCGCCTGTCTTGCAAGCACAAGGGCTCTGGTTCAATCCCTGGTAACCACAGACATCAAAGTCGGGTGTGGTGACTCATGTCCACCAGCAATCAGTGCAAAATACCAAAGTACTGGGCGTGGTGGCTCATGCCTGTAATCCCAGCACTTGGGAGGCAGAGGCAGGAGGATTGCTGAGTTCAAGGCTGAGTTCAGGACCAGCCTGAACTACAAAGTAAGACCGTCTCAAAAAAAAAAAAATTATGATATTTTTATTAGAAAGAAGTTTTTGTAATAATTATTTTTATTTTTATTTTGAGAATGGCAGTTTAATAGAATAATAGCAGAAGAGAATATTGCCTTTAAATCTCAAAGAGGTGCTGAATATGACTCACATACTGCACACGGAATTGATACCACAAATAGCAGATGGGAAATATGCAGTGCTACTTCTTAATTTTATCCAGGGTTTGTACATTGTTGACATTTATTTTGTTTTTGCAGCCACACATTCACTGCCAGTAGGAATTTTCTTTCTAAATGTTCATCATTAAATTAAGTTTGATTTTTATCAACAAAAGAAAAGAATGATGTGAAATTCACCTTTAAAAGGCAACATTTGGTTGTGCAACATCTAAGACAGGTGTGATGGCCTTTGCTTTTGTAAAGTTTACCATTATACTGATATTGGTGTTAAGTCATCCCTGAAGTTTTTGTAGAATTCAGCAGTAACCCTCTCCAGACTGGGCTTCTCCTAGTTGGTAGGTTGATTATTATTGCTTCGATTTAATTTCCGGCTAAGAGTTTCCTGGATTAAGAATTTTTATATGTTCTTGATTCAGTCTTGGAAATTTGTATGTATCTAGGAATCTACCCATTTCTTCTGGATTCTCCTGTTTGTTGGCTTACAGGTTTTGCAAAGTAAGTACAAACGATCTCCTGGATTTAAGCAGTTTCTGTTGTGATTTCACATTTTCATTTCTAATTGCATTGATTTGGGTGGTTTTTTCCCTTTTTTTCTGAGAGTGGCTAAGGCTTTATTTTGCTTGTTCTTTCAAAGAACCAGCTCTTCCTTTCATTGGTCCTTTGAGTTGTTTGTTTAGTCTTAATTTTATTGCTTTCTCCTCTGATTTTTATAATTTCCTTCCTTGGGTTAGCTTTGGCTTCATAGATGACATAAACTCTGTACATGTAAATGACAGCACTGTAAACAAAAGGAGGAAACTACGCAGTGCCACTTCTTACCTCTAGCAAGGATTTGGGCAGTGTTGGTTTTGTATTGTGTTTTCACTGCCACACATTTGCAGCCACACAGGTCTGGATCATTCTTGTTTTTCTGGACCTGGACGTATGGATTGAAGTTATTTATTTGGGCTTGCCTCATTTTCACACTGTTGGCATTCATAGATGTAGCTTCTTAGAACTGCTTTCTTCATGCCCCCTAAGTTCTGGTATGTTGTCCTGGTATCTGTGTTTAGTTCAAGGAATTGTCTTATTTCTCCATTGATTTCTTCTGTACCTAGTGGAAGTCTTCATGATTCTGCAGATCTGACACATTTTGAAATTATATGTATGGGTAGGCTTTGCCTGGTAAGAGCGTGAAAAGAGGAAGGTACAGTGAGTTCTCTGTGGAAATTAGTCAGGAGAATTTTCAAAAATTCAGATCTGAGGGCCAGGGATTTAGCTCCGTGGTTCCGGCACCTGTCTTGCAAGTGCAAGGACCCTGGTTCGATCCCCGCTAACCACATACCTATACTGGGTGTGGAGACTCACGCCCAGCAGCAACCAGTACCACATATCACAGTGCTGGGCGTGGTGGCTCACGCCTGTAATCCCAGCACTCGGGAGGCAGAAGCAGGAGGATTGCTGATATGATTTAAGTCTGAGCTCAGGGCCAGCCTGAACCACAAAGCGAGACCCTGTCTCAAAAAACCTTAAAAAAAAAAAAATTCAGATCTGAGCATGTTCTGTTCTCGATTTAAGAACATTTTCTTTTTGTTTTCTTTAGTTTTTTAAGACAGGGTTTCACTTTGTCATTCAGGCTGGTCTTGAACTCAGGCTTGAATTTAGCAATCCTCCTGCCTCTGCCTCTCCAGTACTGGGATTACAGGCATGAGTCACTGCACCTGGCATTGTTGTATGTGGTTACCTGGGATGGAACCCAGGCCATTGTTGTTGCAAGGCAGGCACCAGAACCCTGAGCTAAATCTCTGCCCCTTGGTTTAAAAACTTTTGATCGCTTCCCTTTGTCATGGAATAAAGTGTACTGTTAAAAGAGTGTACAAGCCTGGGCATGAACAAGTTCCTATCTTTTCTTTTTACCTTTCTCCCTTTCCTCATGTTCTTTCTCTTTCTCTTCTTTCTTTCTTTTTTCTTCCTTCCGTCCTTCTTTTCTTTCCTCCTTTCTTTCTTCCCCTCCTCCTTCCTCTTCTCCTCCTTCTCTTTGCCCTCTCCTCCTTTTTCTCCTCCTCTCCCTGCCTCACTCTCCTTTCTTTCCCCTTTCCTGTTTTATAGTGAGTCTCACTTGTTGTCCAGACTGCGCTCTAATTTGTGATCCCCACCCTGCCCCACCAGTTACAGGCATGGACCTTCACACTCACCCTCGCTGATCTTTAGCCTCTTTCCCCATTACCTGTTTCCTATGAGAGCTGATTATGCCCCTCCTCCAATCCTCATTCAGTGATGTCACATTGGAGGCTGAAAATCAGAGATAGTGGAAATATTTACACTACAGGTTATGTAGTGGCAAACACTACAAATTATGGCTTTTTTTCCTCTCTAGAGATCCAAATGTTAAATAGTTAAATCAATGTTTAATTGTTAAATGTATCCCGCTGTGTCCATCTTAACTCTCAGCACCTTAAACTTCTTAACATAACTGATCCAGATCAGGGTGAGACGTGGGCACACTAGTTATTAGTGACGCGGGCACACTAGTTATTAGTGACGCGTGAGGGGGCAGGGAAGTGGGGCTTTGGTAGGAGCAAGAGGTTTCTCCGCTGTGCTCCAACCAAGCCAGTGTGGACACAAGTGGTCACACAGAGTCCTGCCTTGTCCTGGTCTTTGATATCCTCACCCACATCCCACACTGGCTCATCAGAGTGGTTCTTCTAACTACATTTGAGTCCTTTCCTTGAGGGGAATTCAGCTCTATATGATTTCTTTCCATCTTGTTTCAGTGCTCCTTTTAGAACAAGATTGAAAGGAAAACAGTATGGAGGATCCTAAAAAAATGAAAACTAGCTACCATGTACCCCAGTGATGAGTTTTCTAAGGATAGATCCAAAATCATTAACATCACGCTACTAAGAGATAACTGATGGCTTTTCTTAAGCAGGAGAGAGCCGTGTCTGAGTTCACAGAGTAGGAATATCCATGAGGTTGTGCCACAGGGAAATATTCCTTATTTTGTCTGTCTCAGAGGAAATCCAAGTGCAGGACAGGTCTGGGCAGGCTGTTGGTGGGGAAATGACTGTCTAGTCCTTTTAGGCAGCACTGAAAATCATACACAATGGCTTTTGCTTTTGCAAAACGACATAGCTTTTAATTGTATTTTTATCAAAGTCAAACACATAAAGAATCCAATAATATTATAACACTCATTGTGTAAATAATTTCTTCTGAGGCCCCTTCCCTATCATGCTTCCCTGATACAATCATTAAATGAATAATTGGTGTGATGTTTACTTGTCCAATGTAAGTTTTCTTCATAGTTGAAGCACATTTTATACTATCTCATTTTACTTCTTTTAAACTTTGTTTTCTCTCCACATAACTATTGCTTGGTATTTTATTTGTTAGGTTTTGTTTTCCCTTACATTATCTGCTGCTTTATCTCTACCTATACATGGTCAAGTAGAGTAGATACTGCAGGTTTCATTGTTTCTTGGGAACAGCTCTTCCAAAGCCCCTTTTCTGTCTGTTCTAGTCAAACTATTTGCTTTCTAAGATACAGTGTAAGTGCCATCCTGGAATTTTCCTGCTGCTGTAGTTCTGGGAGCTCGTGTCTCTCTTAAATTGGATATCATATCCATATCAGGGATATTGTTATTTTTCCCTTTCCCATCCTATTATTACGTATCTATGTCATGATACCTTCCTGAGAAAGTAAGAGAGAGAAATATTTTTTTAAATTCTTAAAGATCTAAACATGAAACATTCAAGTTCCTCAGGAATTGATGAAAGAATTATTTTGGGCTACTTGTATATGAATATAACATTTTAAAATCATTTTTGGTACCTTAACTCTTTTCTCTCTTACTTCTCCCCCTTCCCCTTCTTCATCTCCAAAAAATATTCCTTCTTATTTTCTACCATCTATTTTAATCTTAAAAATATATATTTATATTATTTATATTTTAGCTTTCTCATGTAAAGAAACTGTGATATTTAACTTTCTGTCTGATTTACTTTACTTGACCTTTGTCTCTATACATTCTGCTCAAGTTTCTGAAAGTTTTTCTGTCATGATCTTTAAGGTTTAAGCCATTTTTATGAATGTACGAGGTCCTGGGGACTGAAGCCAGGGCCTTGTGCATACTACACAATGGTGCAAAGGCTGTACCATTGAGCTTTATCCCCAGGCCTTAAGAGCCCACCTGGTCTGTTTACTATTTCATGACTCTCATGATTTTCTTATTTCTTTTATGTTGCTATCTTTACTAACTTTTGTTCTCTACATTGTTTATGTGTTCATATCTGCTAATATGTTAGGGACTTTTAGATATTTCTTTTTAGCTGGGGATTTAGCTCAGTGGTTTTAGTGCCTACCTTACAAGCACAAGGTCCTGAGTTCAATCCCCTGTGTCCCCCCAAAAGTCTCATACTCGATATTTCTCTAAAATATTTGATGGCCTTTGGCTTTTTTTTTCATATTTAAAATAAATATGAAGACCAAAAAAGGCTAACCTCTCTTTCTCTTTCTCCCCAGCCCTCTCACTCTTCCTCTCTCCCTCCCTTCCTCTCCCTCCCTCCTGCTTTCCTCCCTTTCATGCGTGTGCATGTGTGTATGTGTGGGTGGGTGGGTGGGTGTGGGTGTTAAGAGCAGGAAGGACTCTCCACTAACAGGACTTTTACTGGCTGTTACATTGGTAAATCCTTAAATGACATTATCCTTAGACCTTTCATCTCAAGATGATCAATTTCTCTAGAGAGAGATCACTTAATATATTGGCTGGATATAAATAATAACTCTAGATTTTTAGGCATTCATTATAAAGTATGTTATTTTAGGCCAAAGATTTTTAATGTGTGGTGTATGGACCTAAATACTTCCCACAATCCTTCAGAGAGTCCAGAATCAGACTATTTTCAAAATAACACAAGATATTATTTACCATTTTTGAGATTTTAATATTTGCAATAGTGATGCAAACTAAGACGGTAAAATCACCGTGCCTCAGCACACTAATCAACATAGCAATACCGAACTCTACTGGCTGTCAGTGTATTCTTTGCTGCGATAAGCTAACAGTAAGATTATTTAAAAAGACAATTTCATTGAAGAATGTCTTTGATAAACCATAAAAGTTATTATTTACTATTTAATCTTGACCCCTGAATCCACAACTTTTTAACTGTTTCCTTTGATGAAATGTGATAAATACATAAAACAGTGCTACAGCATGCCAAAGTATGGTAGATGTGGGGAAAAGTGCATGTACAATTTTTTGAACTACAAACTGGACTATTTGCTTTTTTCAAAGAATACCACTTTTACTTCAAAGATTACTGGGAAGGGATGATTATTCAGAGATGGCTATTTGGCAGGCAATTTTCTTAAAAATGAAGAAAATATCATCACTATTGGGAAAGCAACTGAAGATGTTTATTCCCGATTTGAGTTTTCAAATGAAGGTTAGAGTTTTGGAAAGCATTTTATCTTCCACCATGATCATGAAAGTTTCCAATTACTGGGATAAACAAAAATAGTAACCTAAAAATATGTATTATGTAATACAATAGGACTATGTTTGGAAGGTTTTCCTAAAGTAGTGAGTTGGTATTTTCAAAATAACCACTGTAAGATTATTATGTTGCCAAATCATGGACTGATAATAGTATAAGGTAAATCAATAGATCTTGACAGAGTACTATAAGCTCTTTATGTGGTTTCAAACTCCATACAGAAGTTCACTTCTCAGAAATTACCAGTTGTTCATAGGTAGGCATGATGAGATATTCCTGTAACCCTATGGGAGACCAAGGTAGGAAGACTGCAAACTCACGCCTTACCTGGGCACCTCCGTGACACAGGGAGACTCTGTCTCAAAAATTTTTAAAAAATGAAATAGTAAAGCCTGAGGATGTAGTCAGTGCGAAGATCCTGGGTTTCACCATCAGTACAAAGAAAAGAGAGAAAATAATAGTAAATTTAAAAAAAAGAAAAAGTGAACTGAGTTTTGAATATAATCAAAGAAAAGTATTGGTAGTGTAATTACCTGAAAAGATTATTTAAATACTTCTCCTTTTCAACCTACTTATATGGAGCTGAATTTTCTTGGTGTTCTACCAAAACAAAATACCTTGATTGATTACAGTTTTGTTTTTACTAAGTTAGGTGTTAAAAAGATTTGTAAAAACTTAAAACAGTGCCACTTTTCTTGCTATTTTTTTTGTTTTGGAAAATATAATTAAGTTTTATGAAAATACATATATTAATATATAATTACCTTAATGTTGTTATATTTATGAATTAAAATTTAGTTTTTCCAGTTGTAATTTGTAATAAGATAAAAATTGATATATGTAACCAACATAAACAACAGATCTCTTTGATAATCAAGATGCTTTGTTTTGTTTAGTTTGGACAGAACTGGGAATTTAAACCAGGACCTTCATACTGAGATATATCCCTAGCCCTTTTTATTTTTAGTTTTGAGGCAAGGTCTTGCTAAATTGCTCAGATGGGACTTGAACTTACAGTCTTTGGCTTTAGCTTTCTTGAATGAAGCCCAGGCTGGCATTACAGGCGTGTACCACTGGTCCAGAGGATCTTGAGATTCTTAAGAGTAAAGTGCCAATATTTGGGATGCCTGATAGCAATTCATCAATGACTGTTCACAAGCAATTCAGTTCTCAAAGAAAAGAGTTCAATAAAATTTTGCTTCCACTCACAAACTGTACTTCAGGTGACAAATATAACTGCAGTCATCTTCTCTACACAGACACAACCGTGGACCTCTCCCCAAAATCACAAAACAAATTCAGTGCATGTATTGAGGTACTACACCACTGTATTAGTTAGCTTTTTCACCCATGAAGTTTTATAAATGGCTCTATGCCTCTATGCCATTATACATCATATTCATATCCCCTAATCTAGATTCTTCCTGCTTGAGTTCGATCCCAGGTACCACACACACAAAAAATTAGATTCTTCCTGACTGTTGGTGAAAAGGGATCTGAGAGTGGGTGAACTTTACCCTCATAGAGATTTCCAACCCTGACATCCTCCTTGCATTACCAGTCACTGCGCTGCAACCTGCCTCCTTCCAGGGCAACCAAGTGCAGTTCTCTTATTCTACTAAGTTGGTTTCCACCCAGGTTAATACTGTTCCAGTATTTCAGTTCTATATCTTGCTTTTCTGTTATATCATCTGCCATTCCTTTAACTTTAGGGTTTATCAATCTTAAAATTTCTCTTCTGTTATGTTTGTGGATATTTGGGCAGAAGCAGATACAGAAGTATGTATTTGAGAATAAAAGTACCATGTGTTGATTATTGCCATTTATTCATTTTAATGTTTTTAAAATGTCAAATTAAATAATTCTCAAAAAATGAGAAGCATTTAATAGAAAGAAGATATTTGGGATGTGCTACGTATTTTCATCTAAAATATATGAATTTTTCTTTATTATTTAATTACTTAAAATCAATCAACAAAGATCCTGGAATTTTGGGAAAATGGGACTGTTCTATTAAATACACACCTGTAAAACAAAACTAAAAGCAAGTCTGATGATATTCAGATCAGAATTAGCTGCAGTGTGCACCTAACAAATTTACAAACCAATATGGCATATTTCCTTTCAAGTTTATCTTATCTATAGCTGCCAAGTGAAAATAGTGAGACTTTCAAATTAAGTGCTGACATCTTCATATTTAAATACATGTAATAACTGTGTTAGCCATTGAGGATTAAGTGATCAATAATATATCATTCCAGCCTTCAACACATTTTAGAGACTAAAACAGATGAATAAACAAAACTATTTCCTCCATCTGGCACTCATAGTACAAAAGTTTCCTTTATCTGTCAAATAATGAAATTCTAACTGGTCACTTCCTTGATGATGGCTTTGTTCTATGCCTATGATTTTTAAAAATTTATTATAATGTATATACAAAGATATGTATGTAAACTTGTATTCTATATCACTTGTATGTAAGTATGCATGGATATGGAATGCATGCTTATCATATCTACCTAACATCTTTTACCCGAAGCAAATTATAATATGCTAAGTAATAATAGAAATAGTTAATTGTTTTTATTTTTTTGTTTGTTTTGAACAGGGTTTCAATTGGCAGTTCAGGCTGGCTTGGAAATCACTCTGTAGCTCATGCTGGCCTCAAACTCATGGCAATCTTCCTGCCTTTCTCCCAAGTTCTGGGATTACAGGTGTGAGCTGCCACACCTGGCTATATTTTTTGATCATTATTAGATGTCCGGTATTATTCTCAGTGCCCGACCCATAGCTATGATGTTTATGTGGCAGAGCAATCTCTCTGAGTTGCATTACGATTAGTATACCCATTTTGTAGGGGAGAGAAACTGAACACTGGGAGATCAGATGACTTGCCAAGTGTTACAGAGCCAAGAAGTGGCAATGCTAGGTGGAGTTTGAACTCAGAATTCTGACCACAGAGCTCCATGTGGTGTAAAAGCAGAAAGCACATTCATACCTGTCCATATTCTGTCCTTCAGCGTGGCTCCTGGAAGACACTCTGATATACATATCCAGCAGCCCTAACATTTGCTTGGTCATACCAATTTAGTTGCTGTCAAATACTTCTAGAGAATTAGGAGAACAGGATAGGTCAGCGCTGTGCAGCTTTCATCTTTAGCGGTTCTTTGAAAATATCCCTTGGTTATTTAATGCTAACAGCAGGTATGAACAGTCCCCCACCTAAGGAGAGAATTTAGAGGGCAGATTTGCTTAGCACAGAACCTGACAACCATTGCGACAAAGGATCTTTGCCTCTGCTAAGTTAGTTTTCCTTAATTTCTAGTAGATTTCATGAATATGATTTGAACATGGAAATGCTTGCTCTCCTTTGAGCTTAGAGTTTCTGACCCATCCTTGGCCTCTCTCTTCTCCTGCTGCTATTCAGGTCATCCTTCATTACTAATAAGATTATCTTTTAATACCTGTAGGTGATTGTCTTGTGAAAGGAACCCAGTGCTAGCACCAAAGGTCCTCAACAATCCCCAGTGATACTTATGAACAATCATTGATTTTTTGAACCACTCCATATGACACATAAATACATAAATACTGGCTTCTCTTTGCCTTTTAGAATCTATTACAGACGTAACAATTCTTTATTTCATGGCTTTTCTCTTCATGAGATGCAGAGTAGCATAAAGGGAAAAAATATGTGCTTTGATTCCCATGAACTAGTCCTAGGGTTGTTTCTGCTGCATCCTGTGTGTGTGGTCTAGAATGAGTCCCGTAACAGCTATGTATAGATTTTTATTTTGTTAATCTTCCTGTAAACGTCTATTCCAAGTTAGTTTTTCCAAAAATAAAAGCATTTATTCCTATGTTCAAAACTAGATGTGCACATCAATCTTACAATAATAAAAACATTGCGACAAACTAAATCTACAACATCAGGGGACATCGTGGTATAAGTGTGTGCTTTATACATTAAAATATGTTGTTCATTTGTTAATAATGGTTATAAAGGGTTTGCTTCTGTAACCTATTTAGGAAATAAGTTAAAAACAGATCTATTCACCGCGACTGCAAATTTGTAAATTACGCACACTTATTAGTAACTAGAAGAAAACACAAAGTGAGTAGTTTCATTCATATAGGTGATAGAATTAAATTAAAGAATTAAAGTATAAATCCTTGGTAATATCTAGTACAATTCATACTCCCCCCACTTGCCACCATGGTTGTCTCCTTTGTCTCATGAAAAGGATATGACTGTGGACTGAATGAATTGCATCCACCCAAAATACAGCATTGGGTAACTTATCTACCTACATCCCAGAATATGCCTGTTCCATTCACTGTGTCCAAGGGGATTGTTTGAAGAAACGTCATGGATACAAAACTCTATTTGTACACAACTTCCTTAAATAAAATAGTGTTGTACTTATATTTAATCTATGTGTATTCTCCCATATATTTTAAATCATCCCTAGGTTACTCCTAATAACTAGTAAAAGTTAAACACTGTGTAAACAGTCATTACATTTTATTGTTTAGAGAAAAGAGCAAGAAAAGTCTTTATGTATTCAGTATAGACAGTCTTGCTGGGAATATTTTTGGTCTTTTTGGCTGAGTCTGTGGGTATGGAGCCTGGGCAAGAAAGGCTGACTGTGCGTGGAGACGGAACCTTCAAAAGGGGTTGGTGTTGGAGTGACGTTGTGAGTGTGAGTCTTGATACAACCTGACTAATGTTCTTAGAAAAACTAAGGAAGACAGGCCTTCAAAGAAGCCAGTTCTGTTGATTCCTTGGTCTCAGACTTCTCACTTTAAAAGTGGGAAAATGAATTTTGGCTACTTAAATGACCTCTTCTGCGATAGTTCCTTATGGTGTCCCTAACAGGCTCATATGGGTGGTTGTTTGGCCTTTGGTTAAATTTCTACCATGACAGAAGACCTGTGACCTGCCAAGGTGACCCAATTATCTAGTAGGTCTCATTAATTATTTTACAGATCTGATATTGAGCCAATATTTTCTTCTCCATAACCTCTCCTGAATGGACAGAACTCTGGCCTCCACAGTCATACAGTGAAACTAGTCTTCTTACAAATGATGCTTCTCAAATAATCTGAAGGCAGTTACTGCGCCACTGACCTTTTTCAGAGCTTTTCCTCTCCTTCTACCTTGAGTCCCTATCATTGTCCTTATTTCTGAGTTTTAAAATTTCTCCTTATAATGAATATTTTTGCAATCTAATAAACATCCCTTTTATGGATACACTGAAAGCATTTTCAGGTGGGATGTGTCGATCACTGGTGTATCAGGTAGGTCTATTACTTTGCAGAAAGTTGAAATTTATGATGAGAGAAGGAATCAGCAATTTGCATAATCTTTTTTTCCTGGCATGTTTAAAACAGAGGAATGATTACCCATGCAAAATAGAAAGAGGAGAGTCAATGCCCTAACTCCTTGCAACCTGGCAAAACCTGTCCTTTATTCTTTGTGTTTATAGAATCAAACCCACATTTCTCTACTATATGCAATATGAAACTGACCTGTATTTAAAAACCATTTAAAATATTTGGTGACTTAATTTAAAAACTAGTAAAAACATTTTTTAATTTTAGGAATTCCAATAACCATACTAATAATGTAATTGTTCATTTGTAAGAATCATTCTGATAATAATGTTAAGTCATTATCTGCCATGTAGAAGAGTGGTAGGATAAAATTTAGAAACCTCTTATATTTGTGTGAATAGAAAACAGTTTGGTCCAGTTGCTGAGCATATGACATTTACAGTGCTTGCATCTCCTTTGACACTTGGTCACACAGCTATGTGCGTTAAAATACACCACCGTCATGTGTCCTCCCTCTGATCCTGTCCTTCTGGCCAGTCTGTGGCACAGCACTTGCTAGTGATCCTGGCTGGTGAATTGTCAGTGAATGACCTCACGGCAGCGTGCCATTTCCAGCTTGCGACCCTCCAAACAGCCAGAAGTTTCTTCAAACTCAGAAAATATGTCCCCCCAAGACTCGATTTGAAAACAACAGACCTTCTGAATGGTGTGTGCTTCTCCTCACATACATGTCAAAGGGCCATTCTGTCACACTGGGCAGTGTCATAAGTTTTGAACCCTGGGAAAGACCAGAGAGCCCTTTATCAACTGCTATTGAATCCCTCTCAGAATGTGAATGAAGCTCATAATTTCATTCTTCATAGAGAACTGATGCCACCAGTCGGTAAAAGCACTGGGAGCTCCCTTTATTCTGTGAGCATGTGAATATCATGTTTACAGTATTTCCCCCATGCTGTGAGGAGACCGAGTGGTCCAGGGATTTCCTGCTCTGTGATTGTGTCCTGGCAGTGTCATGTTCCTTGGGGGCTCTTGGACACGCGGAACCTCAGGCGGCCCCCAGACCTGTTGAATGTCATGAGCATTTTCACATCAGGCAAGGTGATTTGCAAGAGGAGCAAAGTTGAGATGCACTGGCCTAGAGTCACAGCTCCTAAAATGGTGTAAGGAAGCAGTCATACCTACTGTCTGTGCATCCCACAGTTTCCACATTAGACCATAGTGTTTCTTTGAAGTATGTCCCATCTTTGTAAAGTTGTGGTTTTGCCACACTCTTTGATAAAAGCAACTCTTATGCTGAAATTAATAGGGAAAACGAAATGAAAATTATGATGTCTGATTAGTTTCCATGTTTTGAAAGATTGTGCAGTGCCCCAAAGCCAACATATCCCCTGAAACACTAGATGTAGAAGAGACTAAGAAAATTTGGGGACCTCTGATCTAGAGCACTGTTTAAAAAAAGAGCAATAGGAAGGACATTCAACTGTCATATGACTTTGGGAAATGCTGGATGAGTATCCCTTTTCAGAGACACGTTGAAGGCAAGTCCTGGGGTTCAGTGTCACTGCAGAAGGAAAAAGAGATATTAACACAGAAGATAAGACATAGGCTCCAGTAAAATTTAGGGAAAATAGAGTAAATATGAGGATACTCATGGTCTCACCCCATCATAAAAGGGAGAACAATTCTACAGATGAGGCTTCTAAAACAGTATGAAGTTTGACCTGAATACCCCAGGAATTTGGGGATGAACTGACTGTAGATCAAAACTATTTGGTAACTATAATTTATGAAATAGATATGAATGCCTCAAATAATGAGAAGAAGGGCATCAACATTAATGTGACCAGCAGTAATAACAATTGCAATAATGATAATAACAAGAAACTATATCATTTTCTAGCGACTGTGTAAATGATATATATTTATATGTATCCTGAAATTCTTTCTCTCACTCCAAAACCACTTTAAGTGCCCTCTATTTTGAAGTTACTATAGTACAAAGTAGGTAAAAATATCAGCTCCTATGAATCTTGTTTTAGTGCAAAAAGATAATAACTGATAGAACTAATCATATTTTAGTGCCCCCAAAAGTGAGAAAGGATGTAAAAAATAACAGAGCAAGCTGAATCCTCAGGAGTGCTGGGGAAGGTGGAGGTCCACTCATGTTTATTAGGTACAGAACCTAAAACTGACCATAGAGAGGAAGAAAGATCAGAGTAAGGACTTGAAGGGAAAATATGTGTCAGGAGGCAGTTATCGAGGGATGGAGGGTTATTTCTGTGGGAAATGCAGCAGTATATGCACAAATATTGTCTCTTGTTTTCAGGAAGACTAATAAGTGCAGTTAATACTGCCCAAGTACAATGGGAAGGGGGAGGAGACATAAATCTGAGCCTGATGGGGTAGAACAGCATGTAGGTCTCTCGGGCCATTTAAGGACTAGAATCTCTAAATTTAATGCGAAGTCCATGTATGGTTTTGATTAAATATTACACAGGGTTTTAACAAATCAAAAACAGAATGCTGTAGCAGCCATGTCAACAGTAGGTTTGTGGGGCAGGAAAGCTAATACATAGGAGTACACATACACGAGAGCCTTACAAGGGTGTCATGAAGGCGATGAAAGGTGATCAAATTCTAGGTGTGTGTGTGTGTGTGTGTGTATGTGTGTGTGTGTATGTGTGAAGTAGTTCTTCCATTTTTATTTCTTATGAAATTTTATGTTGGATGAATAAAGAAATTGGGTAATTTCCCAAGGTTACAAAGCTAATCTATGGCAGGATTTGGATGTGAATATAGGCGGTCCTCTGTTTATAGTACTATAAACAAAACAGACAGAATTTGGAATAGTAGATTCAAGGACTACTTGATGCACATACTGCCTGATCTATTAAAAGAGATGGTGAGAAGACAGGCATCAACTCAATAAAAGGCAAAGCTTTCTAGTAATTATGCCTGTAAGGCAGTGATTTTCTGTGATTGGAGGGTCTTAAGTAGAAAATAGAAAGGCATTTTTCTGTGATTAGTAAGGGAGCATCACGCATGGGGAGGGAGGTTTAATAAAATGACTTTCAGGCCTCTTCTGACTCTCAAGATCCTATGATTCCTAAATATAGAAAGACACAGTGTATATTGTTTATCAGGAGATGTTGATAGCTCTAAAAATTGCTACAATTTTGAAAACCATTTTCTTGCCTTCGTCTAGTTTACCAAGGTGTAAACAATGCTAGATTTTTGTCTCTGTCCTCAAAAAATAGGCAAAAACTTAATGTGTCTGACAAAGCTGTTGTGACTCAGATTGAACCCACAACATTGCCCTTTTACATGCAAATTTAAAACATTTGTGTATGTGCACAGTGAATGCCAGTATTAGGTAGTTTAGATAATATAAAATTATAAATAATGGATAGTATTCATTAGATTGTCCATGATCACTGCATAAAACCTTTCACCATTCTTATATCTAAAAAGCATTTATTCATGGTTCTTACTAGCAAAGTGTGTGTGTATTTTTTACATACCCCTGAAATACTATATTGTGTTTTTATTTATTAGAAGTACATGGCTTTGTTCCTGTTATACTAGGGTTAATGTGCCAGGATGTTATCCAAATATATGACTTCATCAGTGGAATTTTAAGTGTTCTTTATCATAATATCAAAGTGTTCTGAGCTAGATATACAGTGTAACAAACCCACGGAATTTACCCAACTACTGCTAGAGCATGTGGTGGGGGCAGGGAATACATCATTCCAAGAACAACTTTTTGAAATACTTCAATTATACTAAGAAAAGTTTAGAGAGGTCACATGAAGGCACATAGATTGGTAGAATGAAGAAGAAGAATCAAAAGAATATTGAACTAGATCCCTACAATTGACAAAGAAATGCCAAACATCCTATTTGGGAAGAGATGTTCTTGAAATTCAACCCCTCTCTGAGGGTAGAAAGTTATAAATTACTGCGATTTGCCTAAATTTGAGTATATGTGGAGTGGCACTGCTTACTCTTTTTAAAGAAAGAAAACTAGGCTCCCCCCCAAAATAAAGAAAAAGATTAGAAATGCACCCTCCCACTGTCAATAGAATGGAATCAGTGATACTATCTGGAGTGATTCTGTGGTTAAAAATGTAAAAAGTGTATGCCTGTGCACGCGTGTGTGTGTGTACACATGTACTCTCATGCAAATGTCCCCAGCCCAACAGAGAGCCTCTCGTTACTTGAGGTAATTTGCCAGCCTACTGTAGAGTAAAGGTCCACGTCTTAGTGGTGACTTCTTGTTACTTGGGACCGTTTGGATGGCATATCCGAGGAAGAGACCTCAAATAAGATGTCTAAACTGAGTAAAGAAACCTCTCCCCCCTGCTCATTTTCCTTTGTATTTCTTTTGGAACACCGTAGACATAATAGGTGGCACTGAGAAGCTCAGATGTGATACTTTACTATTTGAAAAGCGGTGGCTTCCTTTCAAGTTTTGTTTGAGACTAGAAACTAATATCTGGCCCATAAAATAGGACTATATCAACCTTACCTCTTGCAAGTAAAATTTTATTCTTACTTGGATTCTTGCTGTTTTATTCTCAATGCAACTGTAATGAACTATTGTTTTACATTCTTTCATGTCTGGTATGCAACCTGTATCCTCTCTTAGAAAATTAAGTTACCTTCTGTATTTCCCAAAAATTAATTGTGAAAAAAGTTTTGCTTTGTAAACGTGTACATGTAGAGAACTAGCACCCTCTAGTGTATTAAAAACCCCCAAAGATTTCATCTGACATTTAATAAGCTAATAACAACAAACAGTAATGTGGGGTAATGGAAATGGTAACTTCTCCTGTAGCATTATCTTATAACTTCTTGAGGCACAAGGAATGCTTTCTGTACAGTTAATAAAAATAATGTGAACAAAAACAGCAGAAATTGTGTTTGCATTATTGAAACTAAAATTATAAAATTAATGGCATTTGAACTGTTGATAATACTTTAAGACTCCAAAATAAAACAGAGACATTTATGGTTAGGTTGTAATTTTCTAAATTCCCTCTCTTTTGGAAAACTTTATAATGTAATTAATTGTTTGTGGGAGACTATAAAGCTGAAAATGTTTAGGGTTTTTCTTCTTTTGGTGACTGTTATACTCTTGTGTTGCCTAATGAAACTGTAAACTGAAAATTATAGCTTCATTCCAGAGAGTAAGAGGACTTATTCCAACAGATGGCATCAAAACACCGGTCTAAACTGTATGATCGCTGATTGTTAATTGCGTCTGTAAAACAATCCTTTTAAACAGAGTGATACATTTTATCATACAGATTATAGTTCTACGCTTTCTGGTTCCTCGATGTGTGTTAACATTTTCTGCTCCAATGTAAGATTCAGTGCTCGCCTAATTATCAGATTAACAACAGAACAACAATGACTCGATCATTTAAAGGAAACCTGCACAACAAAGTGAGACTCACATTCTCTGGGACACGCTATTTGAAAAATATTTTAATTTTTATTAGGATACACAAAACACGAAGAATGGACAGATTCCACCTATCAAATTAAAACAGTGGAGATTTATTAGAACATCTTAAACATTCGACACACATATTATTTAAAAATATATTTCACTGTAGATGAAGATGTGTTTTGTTCACATAGATCTTTTAAATGAAAGGAAGAATCTTAAAATATAGAAACACTTGATACTAAAGGACTGTCTTTTGAAATACGTAGGTTCTTGCCTGTAGTGGTTTCAGTGAAATCCTGTGTTTTGTTTGTCTTCAGCCTGGATAATCTAAAGCTGGAGCCCAAAGGTGAGATAATAATGAGACTAAGTAACTTCCACATGATCATGAGGCAGCTTTTCGGTTTACAGGTATCACGTCAGGTTTTCTTCTATACATCTAATCTATTAAGTGTGAATGAAATGAATATCTGTCAAAATCCTCCTGTTTCTATCTATTGTCCTTCCCACTGGAAAAGGAAGATGGGAGAAGAAACTTGCTTGTTGAGCTGTAAGTCAACTTCTGGGCTATATGATCCCATCTCTATGTTTTCAGGTATCTCCATATGGTACATATGAAATATGTACTATTAATATGTACTTGTGATACATAAGTGCCATTAAGATAATACTTCCTGTAGGAAGGGCTGCTTGTCCAATAGGATGAGCAACAAGATTCTAGAGAGAAAACCTCAACTCTGAGAACATGAATATAATCACAAAGGGCACCTAACCAGTGAATAACATGCTTTTAAAACTCTTTAATAAAATCTTAGAGTACACTTTTTTTAAAATTTTGAAAAGAATTCTAAAATAATTTTTTCCCTGACTCTTAGGCCGACAACAGATTATAAAAACAAGTTCCTAGCAGTAAGCACAAGGGGAGGCATCTCATGCCTCACACAGAAGAGAAGTTGGAAAAAATAAAACAGTGCTAATAATCATAAATATTGACTACAGAGGAAAGATAGTAACATGGGACATCAGCATCTCAACCAAGTAATCATAGTTATCATCCTCAGGAAGAAGATATATCTAGGTATTAATATTGTAATCTAACTCAATTTGAAAACTGAGCAGCTGATTCAAGGAGGTGTGCCTATTTTGATCCGGTATAGGAATAGAGAATTCAAGTGAGTTCTTAAGAGGCTGTCTCTTACTTCTGTTGTACAAATAGAAATGAGATATCTGAGTATCTGTAGGTAAGTTTCATGTCAATCAAGCTAGAATACAGAGGTTCAAGTCCATCCACTAGAATCTCATGTTTTTCAATAAAGAGTGAGAACCAGACATTTCACTAAAATCCATGTAAGATGGCCAAGATTTGAACAAAGAATTGGGAGATCTCATGCCCTGGGCAACTTATTAAGCCATAGAGTTGTCCCTTTTGTTAGTCTATCAGTTAGCAAATATGTCATAATCTCCCCCCATTTCTTTAAGGTGCATTATTTTATGTCATTTGCGGAAAAGAATTTTTTTAAAAAGTGTTTCTTGAAAACTCATCATGTACCCAATACTGGATGAGATGCTATAGGATTCAGAAACACACTTCAGTTCTTTGTGTAAGAAAATCTTAGCTCAGTGGTTCCAGCGCCTGCCTTGCAAGTGCAGGGTCCCAGGTTCAATCCCCAGTAACCACATACAGCAAAGTGGGGCATGGAGATTCATGCCCACCAACAATCAGTACCACATACCACAGTGCTGGCATGGTGGCTCATGCCTGTAATCCTAGCACTGGGAGGCAGAGGCAGGAGGATTGCTGTGAGTTCAAGGCTGAGCTCAGGGCCAGCCTGAACTACAAAAAGTGAGACCCTGTAAAAAAAAATATTTCAGGGCTCCATGAGAGATTTGCCCGATTAAAGAGCACAGGCAATGGCAGAGCAAGATTGTATATACTCAAGTGCTTATGCCCATTGTCTCCAATCTTCCTGAGACTTAAAAAATATCAAATCATTTACAGACTTTGTATGGTAGCTTATATATGTTTGCTACTTATAATTGGGAAAAGTCTGAAGGCAAAATATTAGCATGAAATATTTTGAAATGTGCATTCTATTTATCAGAGTAATATCTACTCTTGAAAAATAATATCAAATACAAGAGAGTGGCAAACAATTTAGTGTATGCTTTGGTGCACACAGGGATCTAAAGCCCTGATTGCTCTTCCTCTTTCTACCCTTTCTCCAGAGGCTTATTCTTAGGCTGTGATCCAATCGGCAGGAGAACAAACACTGCCGGAACCCAAGTGGAGAAGGCCGGCACCGCCAGCACCATCATCAGGGCCCCAGTGGGGCTTGAGGTATTTAGCCTCAGAGATTTGGGAGGTACAGAGTAGTGCCAAGGACAGCCACAGAGAGGAGGAATGAGCTACATAAATTGAGAGACAATGAGGAGCCAAGACTTGTCACAGGGAGGCCAGTGGTGGGGAGCTAGAAAAAATTAAATTGGTTAAATGAGGCAAACAGCAATTATGGAGATGCTTAAAAGTCCAAGCACAGGAGCTGCAAATTTCTATTAAAGCAAAGCACTGGACCAAGACGTAAAGGACTGGGTTATAATCCTGACGCTGCTAATTAGTAGCCTTCAGCAAGTTAAATTTTGGTACCCCAATTGTCATCATTGGGACAACTGTGATAATGACACATACCACTCAGGGAAGAGGGCATCTGTGAAATGTCCTAGTGGGCTCTCAGTCTATTTGGGTTGAATCTGAAATAGGGAACTATCTAAGATTATTGAGCAGGAAATCAGCATGATGAAAGTGATATATTAAAGAAGATTAGTTTGGCAGCTATGTTCAGCGTTGGATTAGAGTCAGGGAAGCCAATGAGAAAACTGTCCCAGGGATTCAGACTCAAAGACTGTGAAAATGCAGACAAAAGAAGCTTGAGATGAAAATTGATTGGATTTTTCAGTTTGATAAAGTATCAGGATGAGATGAATCAAAAATGATTTTGAGAGTTTTATGTAGCTAGGATGTACAGAAAGATGGAAGAGATACTGAAAAGGAAGCAAAAAGAAAGCTGAATTTGGAGAAAGAACATTACATATGGGCATGGCAAATAGCTTCTGGAAAGCAACAGTCAAGTAGGCATCAATTCTAAACATTTGAGATATGCAGCTGGAGTGAAGGTGAAGTTTGTGCTTAAGTCAACAAAGTGGGAGTTATGAGGTTCAGTGATGACATTTATCACATTTTATATGTATTACTTAAAGGAGAGTATAAAAAAGGGAAAGAAAAAAAAAACACCAGAAACCTAGAATCCAGCCTCCTGAGAAACTATTGCAAAGGGCAATCCATTCATTTTTTTTTCTATAGAGAATAAAAGAAGAATTAAATTTTGTTCTTCTCATGGGGGTACTTCACTTACCTGTTCTTGTTTGTCTTAGAATTCAGATGGGCTAAAGATGTATTAACATAACCATTTTTCTCTCAAGAGAATGATGGCTCATTTCTAGCCCTCCTCTTAAATGAGGTATAAGAAGAGACTCCAGTGGGACCATCTCCTCCCAAGCTATGACGAGGAGGTGCGGTAAGGTTGCTAGGATTACTGACACTGAGTGCCAGGCCACTCCGCAAGCGTGTTACCAGAGGTACATTTGGTGTCCAGACCCTTTCATGGTCTGAATTCCTCCCTGCATTATGCAGTATTATTCAGCTCCCCCCAGCTGGACAGGTACAGACTCCGAAATGCTGTATCTATGGTAGTGCTGAGCCTTTGGAATGCTCCTCTCTGCAAATACTCTCCTGTGGAAATCCTGTAAGTCCCACTTCCAGTATCACATCTCTCCCAAGATGTTGCTGTTTTCCTAGCGAGGAAGAGGCCCAGGCTTTCCTGGTGTTTCCACATCTGCTAAGCCATCCTTCCAGGCTTTTTGCATTGCTGTTACTGTTCACACTCTCGTCTCTCACACGAGTAAGCCACAGGCAGGAGGCGGGGTATCCGACTCAAGTACACGCCCCGCACAACACTTGCTCTTGTCTTTCACTTGCTCCTTGTTAAAGTGAGACGAGCATGACATTTTCCACAGCCACATGTTAGTGACTCAGGAGAGAAGCAGCCCTTGGAAAGTAGGGTAGAGAAGAGTACCCTGTCTGTAGTGGGAGACTGAAGCAAGCAGAAAGAAAAGCTGGTTGCCGTGGAGGTAAATAGCCATGTCAGTAGGTGGCCCAGGAGACAAATGTAGAAGGTTCCTGGAAAATAACCACACAGTCTGACTTCCTGTGGAGCCCTCAATCTCTCGGGTTGGAAGTGAAAGTTAAGGATGTGACTCCTCCATCGAATTTTAGGTAACATGATAAATTTCGGGAGTGTGACTCAGGATGACCTGACTAATCTGGATATTGGTAATAGGTTATAGAGGAATGAAGAGTCATGAGGTGGACTGAAAGGAAGAATGTCACTTATATGCAAAAATTAAATATCAATACTTAAAACATGAAAATAGATTCTAAGATAATGCTGGAAAATAAAAGGATTATTTTGGAAGAGAGAAAAAAAAGCATCTCGGGCTTGGTTAATCAATCCCCAAATTATCAGATGAGTAATAACCTATCACCTTTGGATATAGCTACAGAGCCTTCAATTAACTAGAGGCTGAACATTTAAATTTGATTAAATAAGGTGACTTGTAATAACACAGGCAATTAGCCTGCGGAATGTGCAGGTGGAGAACAAGAACGAAGTAACAATGCGGCATTTGAAAGTGGGTCTTGCCAAGATTCAGAACAATTCTGTATGGTTTAGTGGCACTTTTCTATTTACAGTGCTCCTTAGTCTTCATTCTCTCATTTGAGCCTCGCTTTCCCCATTGGGCAGGTAAGGAAAGCTGTGCTCACTCCTGGGTCTCCTGTGCGGCTTCCATAGCACCTTTCTACCCATTACATGGATGTAAGATAAGCATTCTTAGCTGCCATTCACATAATACAAGGGGTGTGTTACAGTGTAAGCTCTGAACACTAACTGCTTTATTTACTTTTTTCAAAGAGTCCACTTGCCAAGTCACCACAGAATGTCGCACATGGCTTATGTCCACTAATATTGGGAAAGAAGTGAAATGTTGAAACATTTCCCTTGGTGTCCTCATGGTGTCTAGAAGGTACCAGAAAGAAAACTTAATGGAGGAATGGATAGAGAAAGAAGAAGGAACAAGTCTACAGGACTCTACTCCCTTTCAGGAGCTCTATTTTCTCTCCTACCCAATGTTATAAACAGACTTATAAACCCCACCTACCCCAATCATGTGCTGTTTCCTAACCTTCAGTACCTCAGAATGTGGATGTATTTCGACACAGAAATTTAAAGGGGTAACTAAGTTAGCCTGAGGTCTTACAGAACTAGTGTCCTTCTAAGAAGAGAAGATTTGAATATAGACAGGTAGGGAGGGAGAATCATGTAAAGACACCTGCAGAAAGCAGCCTCTATGTCTAAGTCACTCTCTGTGTTCATATGTTCAGAGCTAACAGCCAATGTAATAGCATTAAGAGGTTGAGTGCGTTTGCTGAGGCTACAGCTCAGAAGTGGAGCACTTGCCTAGCATGCACAGTCTCTTGGTTGCATCCCCAGCACCACAAAGAAGGTGTCTTTAGGTAGAAAAAAATAGATTTCCAGTCTTCTCAAGGGGCTACAAGAATAAGCAAGGCTCATTTTCTCTTCTGGCCCATGGAACCATCGTCTTCTCTCATTTTTGTACTTCTCTGTTCGTCCACCACTGAGGCATCTAGAACATGCCATTTGTGAGGGACAGGCCCTTATCACACATGAGTCTAGAGGCGCCTGGATCTTGAACTTCTGTCCTCCGTAGTTGTGTGCAGTAGATTTATGCTCTCTATAAAGAGCAGGCTCTGAGTTTTATAATAGAAACAGAAATGGACTAAGAAAGTAGATGTTTGTATAAGATGAGGAAAGAGGCACCAGAAGGAACCACTCTGGATGATACTATGATTTTGGATTTACAGCCTGTAGAATGGTGAGGAAATAAATTTGTGTGGTACTTGGGTATAGCAGTCCTAGCAAACACATGCATTAAGCTTCTGAAGAAACTTTAAGGGAAGGCAAATATTAAGCATTCCTGTGTTTAAGAGTCATAAAATTGAAATTCTGTGAGGTAAGGCTTTCATCCCTGAGAGACAGATAAATGCCTTTTTATCTGAACTACATAACCATTTATAAGTATAGGATCTGTGGAGGCGACCAAGTCTACAGCCTTGTTGGGGAAACAGATCAAAATAGCTCCTAAATTTTGTTATTTTTCAGCTCAAGAATATGAAGAATTAGTTGAAGCAAACATTGCATCCTGAAGCATAATTACCACTGTTCTGAAAGAAAAACTGCATCAAGTGATTTCTTAGTCATTTTGGTACAAACTTATTCAATGAGTAGGTAGTTCGTCATTCTTCTGGATTCTGGTCATCTCCCAGGGTCCATGAAACAAAAATCAAAATTATTTCCTAAAAGCACAAAATGAAACAACATATATGGTTTTATAAGAATAACCCAAAACCTGTGGGAAAGAATTTTAGATCTATTCATATCACTATTTGTTTCAAAATTGTCCTGGCTCCCTAGGACCTGAGGAGATTACCAGAATCAAGAAGAAAAGCTGGCTCACTAACAATTTTTAAGACAGATGGGACCATCATCAATTAAAGGTAAAACTTTGCAATAGTCTCATTGTGAAGAAAACTTCTTTTGCATTCACAAAAGAAAACCAGTGGGAAAATTTATAATGAAATAGGTTCTAAAAGATCTCGATATAAACTTTGATTTTTGAGATTCACTGTTATGTTTGCCTGCTTCTAAGTTTGTATCACTTGTAGATGAAGTCAGTGTCAAATTTCTACTGTTTGTACTTGCTGCAACAACAATACAGAAGCCACTGTGAAGGGCAAGCATTTTGTATTTTCAAATTTGAAGCTAAAATGTATGTGATTTGGAATGCAATTAGAATATGAAACTTATTATTAAATTTTTTAATATGTAAAAAAGAGACAAGACTATATACTTGCTACCTTTCATAAGAAATGTTATACAGCATTATTTAAGAGTATAAATGTTTGAATCCCTTTTGTAAAATGACCAGACAATGGTCTAATTAGGAAGTAGAGAAGAAACACTATTTGTTTTCCTCATAGTGTAGAAAAATAATGCTTCACATGAAAGCATAACTTATTTTGAGTGATCCATTGTGTCAATATCTGTCAAGTTTTTAAAATGAAAATAATTTTGTGTGAATGTAAATACAGAGTACCTATCAAGGGCCACATTCTCATGATGGAATATTCAAGCTGCTTTCTTACAGAATCACCCTCCTAGCTATAACTGAAATGAGTATTTCATCATCTCCCTGGCACTCAGAATGCTGGCAGAGCTTTTTCCAAAAGAAAGGCCTACTGTTCATAGAAACCAATTGGTTTTTGAGCCCAACACAACTTGTTGACCCATGTGTTGACGTATATCTGACCTGTTACCTGAAACCCTAGAGTTAAGCAATGAATGACACAAGTCAAGTATATGAAAAGACAGTCAAGAAGGTTATCTCCTTGCATACTCTAGGAGCTGGCCTCCTGGCGGAAGCAGTTCTAAATTGTCACTTGGAATCATTTTTTCAAAGATGAGGATATGTCACCATCTTGCATTTACTCACATTAGGTTTGCACAATCTGTACACCTTGTGAGTGAAACTGACTACTGGATCAGGACAACCTACTCTAACTCAGTCTCTGTAAAAAGTCAAAATCAAATTCTCAATTTAGCATGAACATGCAATTCACCAGTGTGAAGTCTAGATCAGCATCCCTCTGCGCTTTCCTGTGTTGCACAATGTTCTTGAAATAACAGACATTTCCCAACTTTTCAAAATATGGTGATATATATTCCAATAAAAGCCGGTGCTGACTGGAGCTAATGTCAACATATTGCAGGACTTTGACTGCAGACAAACTCAGAATAAAATAAAATATAATTGGAATTGGTTTCATTTATCATGGTCATTGGTGACTAGGGATGAAGAGTTTTAATTTGCTTTTTAAAAAGATAAGTCAAAAATTGTAATTTGAGGGCATTTGAGGGACCTTAAAAGATTGTGAGACATAGGCCAAGCTTACTGATGAAAATAGCTTTCCATCCCTTGAAACAAATGCATCCCTCTACTGGGCTCTAATGCTAATGTTTATCAATAACAATTAGTGCTGCTCCTTGGATTCAACCATGATGCAGAGGGGAGAGCCGGGGAGCGTGAGGGGGAAGAATGCTAGTGAGCAAATGAGCAAGGAGTCAATGTGATGAAAAGAGATAAAAGCTTTAAAATGATGCAAACATGTATGTAAAAAAAATTACCAGAAGGGAATTTACTTTCACGTGGAACTACAATGAAAAATTGTTAGTGCTATCACCCTCTAACCTGCAGGGAAGGGAGACAACCAGGGTAGGATCTGAGTCTGACAGCTCCTTGTTTCCAAAGACCAGGTGGTAATATATCTTTGACAGCTGTCTAATGTGGAAAATCTAAGTGGAAAGGGCCAGAATCCACTGATCAGATAAATATAAATCCCAGGGTAACTGGAGCTTGGGGGCAATTCAAGATAATACATATTCTAACATTATGCTATTTAAAAAAGATATTAGTGATGAGAACCCAGACCATTGCAATTTGTTGTTGCTTACTACCTTCTAGATACTGTATTAGAACTTTTATAACATTATATTCTGTAACTCTATTAATCTTGAAGGAGAGACATACGTATCATTATTTTCCAGATAAGAAGAACAGTTATGTAAGTTTCTTGTCCAAGGGAAATGATCTAGAAAAGGGGTCGAGACTTGAGCTTGAGCTGGTGATACTCAAGTGAGGCCCCTCTCTGATCCACATGGAGGTTTTGTTCCAACCAAAGAAGAGAAAAAAATTATGCCATACACAGAGCTTGGCACAAAGGAAACATTCACTGATGTTGTGATTGTCATCTACCCAAGTCCAACACTGCCTTTTAAATACTAACACCGGGCTGCGTTTGCTCTTGTTTTGCATCTTTCTCCCCTTTGGCTGTTGTTCTCTCCAGCAGGCAGCTCACAGCTGTGCATTCCTAAGTTCTTGAAAGCCCCGTGGTTCCCTGTCAGGTGCTTATCAGCCTGCAAACTGTCAGCAGAGAGACTTCCTGGAACATCATTAAATATTTGTTCAAGGGAATGATTTAAACCAATGACTAGATTATTCACTTTCAGCAGTGAAGGAAAATATAAATTTACAAAAATTTTCCATGGAAAAATATTTATACCTTAATATATTACAATTTTAAATTCTAAAGGAAGACACCAAAAACCTAAGTTAAATTTTTAAAGCAAGGGGTGGGTGGGTGCTAGCTATATTAACACATCCATGACACACCATTAGGTTTTCCAATATAAATAGTGTATTTCTATGTTTACATGAAATTAGCAACATGCAAAATTCAATTATTCTCCCTTACTAGTTATATAACATACCTCATTTGCATTCCAGTCTGTCGAATTCTATTTGTATTCTGTGGCACTGTGCTTCTTGTCCTATATTTTTTAAAATTACATTTAGAAACAAGAGTGAATATTGTAGCTAAGCAAGTTCATAATCATGTTTCTGAGATTTAAATTCTGTCTTCTTTGCTCTGGCTGTGTATCCATTCATGGGTGTAGAAAACAAGAATATTTTATTCTTGTTCTGATATGTCCTCCTAATACATGTTTATGGAAGAAAATTGCCATGGTTATTAAAAGAGTCTATGACATTTTCTAAAGAGTGTGGGTATTGCCCGCACAGCCTGGCTGAATTCCAATTTGGGTAATTACATTCTGCTGTCTGGTTACCTTAGCAATTCTCTCTCCCTTGCTCTGTAGGCCCTCACGCTGGTTGAGCTCAGCTGAGATAGTCCTATTTGCCATCCTTAGTTTCAAATTACAGAAACGGAGAGGCTCTGGTCTTTGGAAATTTATTTTTCATCTATTTTGATACACTTAAAATTTTATTCACATTTTAAAGTATGTAGTGCTCGCTTTGACAGCACATATACTAAAACTGAAGTGTGTAATAAAGCCTGGCTCTCTAATCAGAATTTTTCTTGGAGTAGAGGGGACAGTATAATCAGGCAGGAGATTGTGATCCTTGATTTTTTTCTCTATTCTTGATCATATTTATTATTCTTATGGAGATTAGAACAATTTTCTAAATTTATTTAATCTCCCCTGACTCTAAACCTTCAGAGCAATTTGTTGGAACTTCTGTTATTATTCTTATAGTCTTCTTTAAGTAGAACTGCTTGTGGGTTCATCTTAGGCCTTTGACAAATGCTAAATTCTGAGATTATAGAACCTCTGTATTTTTTCATCCTGCCGGAAACTTTTAGAAAATGATATATGGTAGTTGCTCATTAAATGATGAAAGAATGATACATCAGGTGAACATTTACTTTATCAATTGAGTCCATATTGTGGACACTAGGTGATTATTTATCATGCAATTTAAATGATTTTTCAATTGCAGTATTTTGATCTGGACAATGGCATTAGGCTATTGTAACAGATTTCTCTTAGAACAGCCGACTTGCTAGTCATGCCCGATTTACTTCTAGAAAACTTCAGAGTCCCTCAAAAGCCAAGGCAGGATTGTTGCAAGATTATTATTGTGACTGAAATTCCAGGTTAGTCCACAATGGAAGACTGAATTTGTGCAGAATGGATAATTCAGAGCAGAGAGCTCCCTGACTTGAATCCACTACACTGAAATGAATAGAGTATGGTGGTCACAGATGGGTGATACGGCTCTAACTGCCTTGTCCTTTCTGCCCAAGCACATTTTCTTTCTCCAACTCAAGAAACATTGGGATGAAAACACCTTAGAATAATTTCAGTAGTGTGAAACTTGAACTGGTTTTAACTTTTAAAATGAATAAGTACCTGGACCTTTTATAAGAAATAAAATTCTTAGTACATAGCCTTACGAGATTTCGTGTGCTGTTTCACTGCGAATTCCAACTGTCCTCAGAGGACTTCAAGGCTTCTCTCTGATACCTCGCAGCCTCATTCTGAGGAGCTGTCAATCATGCGCCTGGCACTGTAGTAACACCACGCTATTCCTCACTTCTGCACGGTGGGCCTTTCTTGGGCCTGGAGTGCCATCTCTCTGATCTCATCTGGCTGATACATATGCACCCTTAAGACTGAATGAAAAGCCTAGAGACAAGAACTCTCTTGTTCCGTAACATTTTAAACTTATCTTTGCATGTATCCTTTTTACATGTAGAAATGACCTGTTTTTGTGAGTGTCTTTTCTGTCCCTGTTGATGGTACTGAACTAAAATTCCTTAGACACTTGCCGATTCCCGACGGATCCACTCACTACTCCCATGATTTTCGTCTGCAAGGACAAAGTCCAAAGGTCATTGAAAGCACAGTGTAGCCAGGGAAGGGAGATCATGTTTAGCTGCATCTTTCTTCCTCTTTGTGTGTTATTGAATGAAGTCCAACTATTTTTAGCAAATAACAAAAGAACTTAATTGCCTTCCTGTTCAATTCTTACAGACCTCTTTTCTAACAGATTGATCTGTAAGTCCCAATTTCTTAGTTTCTCTTTTAGAGTTGCTATTTTCTGGTTTGAAAAATTTTTAAAAATTGAATTATTTTTTTGATGTACATTTAAGTTCTAGCAGGAAGTGAGTCATTCTGGTAAATACTTTTTATTATTTAAAAATCAGAAGTTCATGGGTTTTAATTCAAGACTGACTCATAGCTATGATGCCACGCTGTCAATGAATACCCGGTCTGAAAGTTACATTGTACTTGAAATGTGAGAAATGATTATTATATTAGCTCAAGGGCAGAGCAGTATTCTCAGAAGGGCACTGATCTATGTAGGAGAAGACTAATGTAATGTTCCAGTCTCAGATTTGTCATCAACTCTGGGACATGTAGGCCTCACTCCTCACTTTTACAAAATGAGGCCATTTGGAAGCTAACTCGGGTCTAACAGTAAGAGCAACAAAACCAAGACGACTATAAGAAAGAGAGGGAAAGAACTGGCGGAGCTCTAGGCATTTTCTAGGCTTCCTCTCTTTCACATGGAATGTTCTGGAAACAAATCATTCATTTAATGGGGCCATTTGATGCCTGAAATAGAGATGAGTCTGAGATATCCTTTTTGAATCTCACGTGAAGTTTCTGCCTGCTTTATTAAAAATCAGGAGGCATGTGGTCTGGTTCTTGGTTTCAGGAGAAGGCTGGCATTACAGTATCCCAAAACAACAGCACAAGGATCATGAAGCCAAGCCAACAAGTTATGACTGAATCAAGGAAGGGCACATCTTCCAGTGATTAAAAGGATGAGTTTTACAGTTCCTGGTTTGATCCTTCTTAGCAGTGAAATTTTTGAAAAGCTATTTAACCTGTATGAAGATAAATTTTCTCATTTGGAAAATGAAGATAATAATATTGACCCAGAGAATTTTTTTTAATTGAAATCTTTATTGGTACATTACATATACGCATCCTGATTGCACTCCATAATGGAGATTTGTACCAGTATAAGACACAACTTAATTCTCATTTTTTCCCATAGCTCTACCCACCCTACCCCCCCTATATATATAAACTTTGTTTCCTTTCTTTTTTGTTATAATCTCATTATTTTTCCATCTTCACCCTATTTTACTTTGAGTATTTTCTATTTCACAATGTGTAACATACAATTCTAGGTCTCATTTACATCTTTATTTTCTCATATCAGAGAAAAGATGTGATATTGACCCACAGAATTTTTATAAATATTACTTGGGTCCCTGTTTGTTAGTAGTATGATAAATGACAGCAGTTATTAGCACATGAGTTGACAGAACTCTTGTTTATATTCTGAGTTAATTGTGATTGGGCCCTAGGCTCATTGGAGGCATCATATCAGGCGTAGTAACAATAATCCTCACTCCTAATGGTAACAATAATCAACATTTCTAAAGTAAGATATGGAATCTTGCATATAATATCTCACTTGCTCATCACAATAGTTCTGGAATAAAGACAGTTAATGATAGGTCTAGCCAGATCAGAACAAAGCCAAGATGGTGTTCCACCAAGAACTGCCTTTCTTCCCACAGTGCCCTGCCCCCCTCACCTGTCACTCCTAAATCCACCAATTAGAAAACTACCTGATGTTCTCTTGCCTCCAACCACTAGTCCCTGCCCCAAGACTATGATTGCAGGGACCCTTCATCTCGTCATTCCTCCCTTTTTTAAAGCAACCTGGCCGGTTATCCTTCCCTAATAAAGCCTGCTATTGAACACTTGGGCTATTTTCTATCAGTAGTAATTCATTTTAAGGATGAGGAAACTGAAGCTAACAATTTAAACACCTTGCTTATAAGTTAAGCTTAACCAAAGCTCATCCTGCTAGTGAGTGGCAGAATTTGAACTCAAACTATAGTTTTCTGTCTTCTAACACCTCAGCCCATTATGATCCCAATTCTATTAATCATTAATGAGTGCGTAGCCTAGATTAGCTACCTAATTTCCCTGGTTAGTTTAATTTTCAAAATAATGATCGCTTTTTACAATTTTAGATAGTTTGCGGAAGGAGCAGTGTAAATTCTGAAGAAAATATTTTGAGATACAACTTTACTGAAAGAATATGCTGTTACTACATATGTCACTAAGATGTTCAGGATAATTCTGACCTTTGTTTTCAGGAAATTGCAGAGGGATTCATGGACTTTAGTGGCAACATTTTTTTTCCCTAGCTGGACAATAGATGGTCATTAGATGGTAGTTGTTACACTGTTAGTTTTTTCATCTATAATTGAGATCAATAAATTATAAAATTTTCAAAAAATGCTAGATGGAAACACATAAACATGTTGGTGCACAACAAAAGCATTTTAATACTTGTACAATCTATGTCACAAATGTTGTGCAATCAGTGCTTGTAATACAGGAAACATTTTAAACATTGTGAGGGACCCCTTTACAACCCTTTAATAGGACAGCACTTCTTGTAGATAATCTTTATTTTCAATTTGAAGCCAATCTCTGTATTTCCCTTCACTGGGGCTGAAAGTTCAGTGGCAGGATTCTTAAGGAAACCCACACTTTTGAAGAAGTTGATTTATGAATGGCTTATTTTGAGAAAGAGATTGTTTCAACACTTTAAGAGTCAGAGACATGAAAGGACCATACCTTGTGCCAGTGACCAGTATCCTTACCATGCCAGTAAATGAATGCTTGTGGGCATAGTGTTTGAGGCTTTTAGTAGTGTGTGTTTGTAGCACACAATGACTACATTTACCTTGGGGAATATGTACATGTATCTGATACAGCTTCCTTTTTAGCCCCTTTCTTCCTGTTCTCCTCATTTCCCTTCACCTTTATATCTCCTTTTCTCCATTTTCATTCGTGTGTGTGTGTGTGTGTGTGTGTGTGTGTGTGTGTGTGTGTGTTACATCCTTTGTGTTTCCAAGGTAGGCATGGTGCCACTTGAGATAAGTCCTCAACTCTCCCTTTTTCATTCTTGTTGTTATAATTCTTGCCTCATGTTCATGACATATAATGGTTACATTCATTGAGGTTATTAAGTTCCTGTACAGGGTACATCTTGATTCTACTTATATCCCTTCTGCTTCCCCTTTCCTTTCGACCTTGGTCTCCTAGAACCTTTCCCATTTGCAAGAGATCTATCCTCTTGTTTCCTTCTGTCCATCCCCTAGTATTCTCTTTATTTGTTTTTTGCCCTACTCAAATGTGAGATGCTATGTGGTATTTAAGATCACAAGACTGATTTGTATCGCTCAAAGTTTCATATACTCCATTTTCCTACAAATGTCTCAGATTTCTCTTTCCTTTCATTATAGACGTCATATTTTCCTTATCCATTCATCTGTTAATGTGCATACTGGATGCTTCTAGGATTTAGCTATTTGGATTGTGCTGCTATAAATGTTGGTATGTATATCACTGTATTGGTATGTGTATCATTGTACTATGATATCTTTAATTCTTGGGGAAAATACTTAGAAGGGACATAGCTAGAATTTCAAATTTTAGTTTGAAATCTCCATGCCAGCTTCTCTACTAGTGGTACTGGTTTGCCTTCTTACCAACAATGTGGGAGGAGAATTTTTTTCACCATAGCCATGCTAGGATTAGTTATTCTTTGACTTCTTGATAATTGCAATCTTTCTGGTGTAAGATGAAATCTTAATGTTGTTTTAATTTGCTTCCTTCTAATTGCCACAATTAAATATGACTAAAACATTTTCAAGGTAACCAAATATCCACAATTTTTGATAATCCTGGGCTGTTTATATCCTCTACTGATAACCATGCAGGTTTTGCTTGTAATAACAGGAAAGATAAGTTGGTCTTTTCATTGATTTTAGGGAAAATAAGGATATAAATGCAAATATTCCATCACCAGCTGTGCTCCTTATCAGGAAATTAAACTAAACAACCATCTTTTCTGAGGGCTAAGAATTTTGCCAGTGGTTAAAGTGAAGACAAAGGGCTGTGTGTGTGTATGTGTGTGTGTGAATGTCTAACACATAATTGTGCACAGATTTGACATTAAACAGATTTGCTTTCATTTTACTCACCCCTGGTGTTTACTGATTCTAGTCTACTTCTCTGCTGAGATAAAAGGCACAATTAATCCAGATGCAGTGGCATCGCTTGCAAGTCTAGCAACTGAGGAGGCAGAGGCAGAAGGAACCTTTGAGTGATTTGAGGGCATGCTGGTCAACATTGGAAGACTCTGTTGCCTCTCTCCCTCCTGATTTCCCTCCCTTTCTCCCTCTTCTGTCTCTTTCTGTCTCTCAAAGCATAATTATTCTCAGGTCAGCTATTAAAAAGAGATCTATCTGTCTTTTTTTCTATTATAATTAATACTATTATGTCATATTTCTATAAATTTCATCTCAAACAGCCACCCTCCATAAGAGATTCCCCTTCTGTGATGAGGCTCATCTTCTACTTCCTTCTCTGGGAGATACCTGCTGCATTTCCTGCTACTTTCCTAATAACTTACCCAAAGGAGAAAGTGAGTTTTTTTCTAACCAAAGATGAAAACCCAACTCTGTGAGAGGTGAACTGGGTGCACTGTATTCTCATCACTGATTTTAAGAGACGGCAAACATATTTGTTTATATATGTAAATTTATGAGGTACCAAGACTCGCAATGAACATTAAAGGTACCTAAAGATGAATAGGGTGGATTTTTGCTCTTCAAGTATATAAAAACCCTCAATACAGAGGGGACACCAATTGATTTTTCTTTCTATTCATTAAATTAAATCTTCACCAGGATTCTATTCTTGATCACAATATATGTATAAACTGTACTCATGAAATCAATTTTTAAAATAAAACTTCTGTGTCCTTAGTTTCAGCTACCACATAATGGTCTATGATGACTACCAAAGTTCTAGATTCCTCTTTAGTCTCTCTCATCTGGACATAGCCAAGTTTGTTCTTCAGATTTTTAAATTCTCTTCCACAGAAACTTCCCTCCTTTTCCAAACATAATGTCTTATAGATGGCATTTGTTTATGCCAGTCTTTTTCTCACACATTCAACTGTTCATCCAATCCTACAAATTTTATCTCCTAAAGATGCTTTGAACTTGCTCTTTTGTCTGTGTCTTCAGTGTCTGGTCTACTGCAGTCATCCAAGTGTTGTCTCAGCCTTTTCTTCTGTTCTGCTTCACACTCTTTGCTATAGAACTGTATGATGGTTTGTCTCATTTTGTGCCAACCCGGGGAATCCGTCAGGCACGCTTCTGTGGTGTGCGGGTGCCTCATGGAGCCTGACCTTGGGGACGATAGCCGGTCCCCTGCCCTTTCCCCTCTGGTGCGTTGCTCCTGCTCGATGCCTCTCAGATGCTACGAGTTGCTCAGCTTTCCTCTGGCAGGCCCTTCCTCCAAGTCTCTGCCACGCAGGCAGCTGATGCTCCAAAATAAATCTCTTTTCCATTTGGTTGTTTACATCTGATTATTTAACCCAGTGATAGAAGGCTGGTATTTTGTTGGTGCGCACAGGGAACACCACTGTGACTCCTGATTGGTCAGTATCTACGCCATCCTGATAAACATTTTGAATATCATCCTACATTTAGTAAAACCAGGCTATTTTCCATTCCCCAATTGTGTACATTTTTTATGCTTCTCTGTACTTTGAAGAGTCAGTTTCATCAACCAGGAAAATTCTTCCCATTTTACCTACCTGGAAAATTAATATTAATCTTTATTAATCTTTATTAATCCTCTTCAAATACTACCTGCTTTGTAAAATCTTCCCTGCCTTTATGAGCAGCAGGAATTTTATTCCATCTGACTTATCAACAAACTATTGTGCACATCTAGATGTGTAGCATTTGTCCAGGTGTAGTACAAGCACCATTTACTAACTTGAGAGATTTCTAAAACTTGAATTTATTGGGTCATTTTAGGTGTATATTCTGATCACATTCATCTTTGAGAACTCGTACCTGAGCATGATATATCTTAAGTCTTATTTTTTTCCCATTCCCCTGCCCTCCCTTAAGCCCCTCCATCCCTCTACCTACATAAACTTTATTTCTATTTTCCTTTTTATTTTGATTTTTTCTTTCCCTTTACTCCCCTCAGTTCTCCTTCCTCTTTCAAGATATCTTTTTCTTTTTAACAATATCTATTATACATTTTGGATCTTATTTTACTTTTGGTTTCTCACATTAGATAAATGATATGGTATTTACATGTGTCCTATTTATTTCACTTATGAATAAGACCTCAGTGTAATTAAAAGTCCCATTTGCCCCTCCTATTTCCCTGCTGGGTATGTACAAGAAAGAATTAAAAAGATCATACTTGGAATATTTTTAAGGAAAAATATTAAATCAATAACATCATAGTTTGATACCCGGTATATGGCAGAGGCTCTCTCTCTCTCTCTTTTTTTTTTTTTTTTTTCTTTTTCAGTACTGTGAATCAAACTCAGGAACTTCCACTTGCCAGGCAGATGCAGTGCCCCTGAGCTAAATTCTCAGCAAAAGCTCTTATAAAATATTCATCAGATTGACAAAGGGATGGATCTAGAAAAGTCTTAGGAAATAAGATTCAACTTGGATTTTGAAAACAAAGTTGAGAGTTCAAGTGGGAAAGGCGTTCTAGATTAACATGTTCCCAGAGGCAAGAAAAGTCAGTATGATATGGAATAGTCAGCATAAATTTCAGATAAATTAGGTTATGAGTAATAGTTTGAGATAAGTAGATTGGGATCATACTGTGGTGGGCTCTTGTAACCACACGGAGGAATTCAAGGTCTATCTGATGGGGGTATTGGAGCCCATTAGAAGACTAACCATGGAATAATTTCTTCTGATCTATTATTCAGGAGGAAGCACTGATAGCACTGCCATACATCCACTGAAAACTAGGAGCCCACAGGTGGCCACTGTCTAAGAAAGGTCAGATGAAAAGGACTCTGTTTAAATCTATAGAGAGTGGAGGTGGAAATTGAAAAGGAAATTCATTTTAAAGACAGAGTTGGCAAGATTTTCTAAATAAAGGATGAAGCTAGAGGAAAGTGGAGAGATGAATTGGAAACATAATATTTTTCAATTAAGTGGCTACAAGACTAGACATGGAACATTCAGAAGCTTTGTAGAGTTTGTGTTTAGTAAAGTAAAACAAGACAAAAGAATACCAGTGCTACCAGCTGTAGACATCCACTTCTTGTACTCAGAGCCCCAAAATAAGATTTCCCTCATAGAAATTTTAGTGTATTTTTCTATATTTATTTCAATTTCCACATTAGATGAAAAACTTACTGGAAGATTCAGAAATGATACTAAGAAGCATCACCAATCAGACTTGCTAAAGATAATTCAACTAATGTGGAAAAGTATGAATATTTCTTTTTTAAGTGAGATTGGTAGCAACGATTTTATCTTTTAAACATATGCCTACCTAAAATAACTTATTTCATAAGATACCATCCTATTTTTGTATCACTAGTTAACTTAGAACACACAAGAAGAAAATATTCATTCAATTAACAGAGGAAGAAAATATTCTTTCAATTAACAGATTATGGATTGTCTATGCTGACTAATTACTAGCCATGTACAGCTATTCGTCCCTTCACAGGTGCCTAATGTGCTGTACATGTAAAATGCACACTTAACTTTGGAGGCTTAATAAAAATAAAATAATGTTGTTTATATCAGTCATCTGCTATATTCACTACATGTTGACATGAAAATACTTTGGATATTTTGGTTCAGCAAAATATTTTGTCAGAATCAATTGCATTTGTTTCTTTTCCTTTTTGATGTGGCTCCCAAAATATTTAAGTACATATGTGCTTCACACAATATTTCAGTCCTGGGATGTTTTTCTTATGCAACAACCAGTCAACAGGCATAATTTGTCTCCTATAGATGAAGAACTCTGACTTTAGTTGGGAGAGAAGCAATTATGCATTTTAAGGGCTGATAATATTTCTACTAATGTACAGAACATGGTTTAGAAAAATAGATTGGAAAAGAAGAAGAAAAATACATTCAAATATCTGAAAATTTCCTCTTCCTTCCCTTTTATGCATTAGTTTATCTTCATATACTCAGTCCTGGATATCCTACTTAGTGGTTTATAATGGTCCACTTCATCCTCTTATACAAACCATTCAGCAATTTGACTTGTAAATTTCTAGGACCCTCTGGTTAATGGAAAAGAGCTAGTCAGTAGCCACATATGGGTCATCAGAAAAGAGTCCTGGAGTGTAATCATGATGCCTAATTCTCAAAATTTACAGTCAACATAGTTTGTTCTTTTCTGTGAAGAGACAGAAGGTACTTTCCGAGGTCATAGGCTTTGGGGGCATTCACAGTTTTGTGTTAGACACATGAAAGTAGGAAGAGGAGGAGGAGGAAGAGGAAGGGAGGGAGCCGGAAGGGGAGGAGAAGGAGGAAGAGGGGAAAGCAATCATTACCCTTTATAAATGCTGGAGTTTTGATTAAATAGAAAGTCACTGTGTTGTGATGGCCTTACTGATGCTGGAACTGCAGTACCCTTCCAAACAAACCACTTAAATATGTGTGACTATATAGCATCATCTCTTCTGGATGCAAAATGACTTGTAACTGGCTGGCATCCTAATATCCATCCATCTACCCACCCACCCATACATACATACATACATACATACATACATACATACATACATACATACATACACTTATTTATTTTGAGCAAGGCAATTGATTTTCTGTTCCTCCTTCAATTTTTTAAATAGGGGGAATTATTTTGTTTTAATTTCATTGTGTGAAAAAGAAATACTCTAATTTTTTAAAAAGCTCAATTACCAAAAGAAGTGCTTGAATGTTCCAGCAATACATGGACTAGATTATAAATCTCAAAACAATGTCATACGGGACACAGGATGCAAAGACATCTTGGAAAATGGCAACCTTATTTTAAAGGAGTTTTTGATTGAGTTAGAAAAGTGCCTTTGGGGAGAAATGGGCGGCTGAAACCACTCCTGAGTACTCAGGCAGTGTTTATGAATACCAAGACATGAATGCGGGTTAGCCTTGCAATCCCCAATTAATAGCCTGCACAAGAACATCTCTCACTTAAAAAGGGTCTGCCACAATGGAGGTTAAGTTATGTTCAGTTTCCTGAGTGCCAGTCTGGTTGTGTTTTTATGTTTTGATTACTAAAAAGCATTTTATTTCCTTTTTAAAAAGAAAATTTGCATCAGTTGCTGAATAGCCCACATCACGGAGTAAAAACGTTCTAAAAGTATGCACAAACAAAGCAAAAACAGGAAAATGGCTAAGTTTTCAAATGAGTACTGTGAATTGAATTATTCAAGGCTAGACTGCATATTTAAATATGAGTTATGCATTTTGACAAAACATTGTTAACATTCCTGTTCACCATGAATAAGTATTAATAATATACAGATTGTACCCAAGGTGCACCCTGTATTCTGGCTGTAAAATATGTCAAATGTACCATTTTTTTTCCCCTGTGCATTCAGAGTGGGGTATATCTTGCATCTATGTTAAAATATATACTGCTAGCCTTAATATCTGCTCAGTCTCAAAAGAAGACCATCTGTAGAAATCATTGTTTTCAGAACTTATATATTTAAGATATTAATGACACTTGACACACATTTCACTTTCTAGTTAAAACCTTTAAAGTTAAAGGAATGAAGCTATTAAAAAAGAAAACAGAAAAGCACTTTACTCACTGAAGCAAAGACATAGGATAGTGTTTCTGGCAGGCCAAGCCATCGCCCCGGATTAAAATAGCAGACAGTTCTCCCAGGAAAGAACTGTTGGCGGCTAAAATAGCTCGAGGATATCCAGCTATCTTCTTATCCCTTTCAACCATGTGTTTATTTTGAGCTGAATGTTCAGTCATTGATTCAATAATTATTTATTGAGCTCCTATTATAGATCAGGCCGGATCAAAACAGACATGATCACAGGACTTATGGCACTTACAAACTAATGGAGGATGGGCTGGGAGGGGGAGTAGACAAATAGTGATTAGATGATTGGACGCATAAATTTGTCAGTCGGAAGTAGTGGTTAACAACACACACTGAACTCAAGCATGAGTTTGTGTCCAGCTCCACTGCTTCGTAGCTGTTGGGTTTGGAGCAAGTCATTTAATCTTCCCATGTCTTAGCATCTTCCTCCAAAAGGTTGGTGTGAAGTTTTGTTTAGAACACCGAGTAACCTGGCACATAATGAAGGCTATGTGTTTGTTCTTATTGTTCTTCTTCCTTAAACTGTAGTGAGGGCATGAGGATATATAATTACATCCGAGAAACTTGGGTGGAGGTTTAGAGAAAGCTTTCTTGGAGAAAGGATATTTGAATTAGAAGCTGTTAAATGGGTCGAACTCAAGTAGACTGAGGGGATTGGAGGTGGAGAAAGAAGAGGAGTTTAATTTTAAAAGCAATTTGCAGAAAAAATGATAAGTTTGAATCATTTATAATTAAATGGACATACCTTGAGGATATCCTCATAAGTGAAATAAATAGGTCACAGATAGATACATATCGCATCTTTTCTCTGGTATGAGAAAATGAAGATGTAAATGAGTCCTAGCATTGTATGTTATATATTGTGAAATAGAAAATGCTCAATGTAAAAAAAGGTGAAAGGGGACAATGTTGAGATTGTAACAAAAAAGTAAGGAAACAAATTTTATATATATGGGGGGTGGTAGGGTGGGTGGGGCTATGGGAAAAAATGAGAATTAAGTTGTGTCTTATACTGGTACAAATCCCCATTATGGAGTGCAAGCATGATGTGTATATTTAATGTACCAATAAAGATAATTAAAAAAAAGCAATTTGCACAGACTTTTAATGCGAGAGAGAACTGGATTCTTTAACGGTGTTGCAAGCAGTCTGGGGTGTCTGGAGGGCGACTAAGGGAAGTGAAAAACTACGAGAAAAGAGAGTGATGATCATCGCTGTGGCATGAATTTGAGTTTGTTTTCAATTTTGTTTATTTTACTTCCTACCCCATCCCTCTGAAGCAAGGAAGTGGCCTGAGACCATTTGGTGCTTTCTCCACTCAACCTTGCAAATAAAAATCATTAACAAATGGTTCTGCATATATAACCCAAATGTATAATTCTGTGTAGATCTTAGATGTAAATAAAATAGTCCCATAATGCTCAACATATCTTTTTGTGTGTACTCCCATCTTCTGTTTGTGTTTATGCTCTGTACCTAAAGCCTTACAGCTAGCTGGCAAATGTTTTTGTGATATTCAGTACAAAAGAGGTGGGGTGGGTGGGAACTAATTAAACCTAAGTAGTAAGAGTCTTAAGGGAAAAGATTTCTATATCTTTCCTAATGGGATGAATGTCATGTTTCAATTCCTACTTTATGTAAAATCTATTATACAGTATGTAAAATAATTCCCCCAATCTTGATTTCCTCAATTGAAAATGACCCTGAGCATAAACTCTAAGAAGAGGAAGGTTTGAATTTCTTGATCTTTGGCGTTCTTTTGTTCTCTTGGTACATGGTGTCTTAAATCAGCAGAATAATTTGGGAATGGTAGATATTGAAACAACTGATTTTTCTTTTCTGTAATCTGCATAGACTTCAAAATGCCTACAAAGCACAAAGTGCCAGTTCATATAATTTGTTGGCAAGGATAAAAAGAAGAAAGGAAATTATTTCCTAAGCGTGTGAATCAACCCAGCTTTAACAGATATTGTTCTGTCATGTGCGGCCTGAGGGCTTATGCCTATCTGAGCTTTATTTGACAATTACCACTTGCCAGCATAATTAAATGATAATTTATAAATACTAAGAAAGCATAATGGGAAAGAGCAAATAGGTGCTTATCAGGGCATTGAATAAAGTTGATCTGCTTCAGTGGCAATTTTCATCTCTTATCTCTGTTGTTAACTGGTCTCACTTTGTGTGTGTGTTTTGTTTAGGCTTGATATTTGTGAAGGTGTTATTATCTACCTCATAGACACCTTTTCCTTCATACAAAATTCTAATGTTTCCTTTGGCATTCTTTTTGCAGCCAATATATTTATGAACTATTACTATTATTTTAATCATGATGTCAATTTGGTACTTAGAATAGCACATCTTCCCAGAGGAACCCTAAATAAATGAGTAATTTTTCCATTTATTTCCTCTCTCCTTCTTTTTTTTCAATGAATAAGTTCTTTGCTGTGTTGTGTGTGTTATTTGCTTTTAATCAGTTTTTTTAATCACCTGGGCTTCGCAGTTAATTACATTCCATAGAGTCTCTTCATCTATTTCCTAGAAGGCTGGCAGAGTTTTTGTAAGTTGGGGGGAAAGCACACATGTGAGCCGTGGACTCTGGCGAGGAGGGCTTCCTAATCTTGCAGTGATAAAAATGATACTTTCTATGCATCATGGACATTTTGCTACATTCCCACTGAATACAGAAATCACCCAAAGAAAGAATTCTGTAGGACAGGCAGCTTTTGTCATATCAGTGTCTCAATCTCCAGTTTCCTTACCTATTATAAATATTAGGGCAATTGCTGCAGAAGCCGTTGTGAGGCAGTGGCCAGAAATATAGATTTGTCCTGGATTTCCTAGAGAAAACAGGGCAAGAGCAATCATCTATTTGAATGGAAACACGTCAGCAGAGTGACCTCCCCCCCCAAAAAAAATTCCCACACCTTTAAAAAAGCAGGTTCCGGGAAGGCAAATGGGTGGGGAAAACCAGACATAGCAGAGGTCATGAAGAGACTGAGGTCTGTCACTCCCTTTCTCGCCTTTTTTTAAGCCATCATGAAATTAAATAATTTCAGTGTCTCCTGATTAGGGTTGTGATGGCTTGAGTGAAGAGTACGGCAATGGCTTATCAGGAGAATAACAAAATAAAGGGTTTTCATACTGAAAATCTTCAACTCCCCGAATTATTCAGCATTTTGTTCTGATAAATAGCAATTATTTGCCTTTTTCAGAGCTGAAAAATTATCTTTCATATTCAAATATTTAAATATACAGTGCCGTCACTGGGGGAAAAAAAAAAAAACTCCTAATGTCTGAACAGATTTTTATACAAGGAATAATTTGAAAGTGGGGGATTAGTTTCCACCTTTTGAAACACAGTGCTTTCTGTAATCTTCAAACATTATTTAGGATAATGGAAGCCATCATCCTGGTTCTCAAATGTTAGCACTTCCATTAGAATTTGCAGCTACCTCTAATTTTTTATATTAA